>BQNB010070087.1:0-33255 GCA_026074375.1 Tanacetum coccineum
TATATATCTTGTGTTATTGATCTGAGAAGTAACACGCCCCGGACCCTCATTCCGCTGCGACCCAATTTGGGGGTGTTACAAACCCTGTCAAGGAGATTCTTTGAATCTACCTGATCACATGTACAATATTTATACTGTAAAATGGTCCTACGGAACCGGAGGTTAATCTAACCAAATCCGGACGAATGACAAAGCCATATTCGTCCACCCGCTTTATTGCTAACTGTTTTATTTCAGGATACATAAAGATGGAGATGGTGATGCCTCATTCTAGCTGAAGTCGAATTCATTACCACATGCTCATGCTCAAACTACATAGACATTCTATAAGCATCAAGATTCAAGAATCATGAAAGCTCAAGAATTAAAGACAAAGACTTCTACACAAACTCTGATATACAAGATCTTCCTTCAAAGATATCAAGTCTATCAAGGGAGATTGTTAGCAAGCTTTCAAGATGATGCAAAGTATGAGCATGTTGGTCAAGACACAAGATCGCAAGGTGGCAAAGACGATCAAGACGGAAGGATAAAGATTTAAAGATCTCGGACGAAAAAGACGAAGTCTAAAGACAATGACAAAGGCTCAAGATCAAATATCACAAAGCATGAAGGAACAAGCCTACAACGTTGACAGAGACAAAGATCACAAGAGCTTAACGATAAAAGCAATCTCATTGATCTCACGAAGGAGTGTCACAATGAACTCACTTCGAGGGAGATTGTTAGCCTAAAAATATTGAGTCAAACAAGGAAATTCGTTCTTTATATTAGGTCTCGGTCACTTAATTAATTATACATTGTAATAGGCTAGAAGGGTAAACGGGCTCGTAAATGTAAGCTAATATTGTATGTGTATCGGGCTAAAGCCCAAGTCAATCTCGAGCCCGGCCCAAGTAAAAGCCCACACGCCCCATGTAGTTGTGTAGGGTATATATATCATTTTCCATCAAGGAAAATGGTGTTGGTTCATTTGTAAACATTTGGCTTGCAAGTAAATTAACCATTCTCTTCCTACTTTCTCTCTCTATAATTCTCATAATTTCCTTTTCTTTTCTACTTGTATTCGAGCAACATGATAATGAAGTGAAGTGATCTAGGGTAACCGACAATTATCTTCAAACTTTTTTTAAACAATACTTCAAATCTCAGTGTAGTTTCACCATCTTCACCATAATAATAATTCCGGATAATTCCTTTGGTAATTTCTTCGTTCTTCAGTTTCACCAATAATTATGACAGTAGTAAAATCACATGAGCTTTGACCACTAATATACATTCCCATTTGCAATGTGAAAATTTCCAACCGCACCAAAGATAAAAAATGACACAAGACTCGGGAAATACAAACTTTACACTTTAAGCAACTAGCAACTGTAAATTAAACTTTAATCTAACAAGGTAGATTAAGGTGTAAGGGTGTAACGAAAAAAATAGTTGGTGTAAATTCCTAAAGGATTGGCTCTACGGGTTGTTCTAGTGGATCATCAATCTAAAGATGAGAGTGGAAGGGTTTAACGGGAGGTTAACTAACCAGCGTAGTTAGTTAATAAACAACATGTATAGGCGATTTGGTTGTAATCCTAAGATTTACCAATTTAAACAAGTTACTCCAATTAAATCCATAATACTCATTATTGTGGTCTCGAATAGATATATCAAGCCAAGTTCTAAAGTCTACAACATCATCGGAACACTCATATTTTGTGGAATTTAGGTAAACATTTGGAAACGGAAAGGCTAAATCCTTACAATATCTAACAAGGGTTATTATGCGCGGGTTATGTTACATGTAATTTCACAAAAGTATGCTTGAAAAAAAATTGAGCATAATTTAATCCTTTTTTTGTGAAAATTTAGACAAGTGATCATTCTAATTCCATCCCCCTACTTGAATTATACAACGTCCTCGTTGTATATATAAAACATTAAATACGAGAATTTAAAAAGAATTAGAATGAGAAACTCCCCTGATATTTGCTCGGTAGATTCTCCATGTTGCGTTTATGAGCAAGATTTTGTGTTGAACAGCCGTCTTGAGGTTTCAAGACTCCAACACTTTAAGATCTCCAGATTTGTAAATTCTCCACCAATATTCGTCGATATTTCTTTCACGAGGTCCTGTGTAAATTCTTAGAAAACAAATGCAATTCTATCTATGTGTATTCGTTTGGTTAGACTTGAAATATATACCTAAAACTGTACAGGGAGTCGATACGCCGTATCCATACACCAGGATACGTCGTATTGATACCTGTATACGCTGTATTCATTTAATGAATACGTCGTATAGACTGTGCTGAAAATAAAGACTGGATAACGTCCAGATAGTTAATACGCCGTATCCATGGGGTTTGGATACGCCGTATAGACAGTCTGGGAAGACAGACTCGATACAAAATTGAAAATTACATTCCGGGTTGTCTCCCGGCAAGCACTTTTGTTTTTGTGAGAGTCTTTAAGTTAGACTCCCTTCAGCTTCTCGTTGCGTCATTCTCCAACTCTATAACCTCATCATCCTCCTTGTCAATATCACCTCCGTAATATTTCTTCAATCGTTGCCCATTGACTTTGAAGCTAAACCCGTCCCTGTCAGTGATTTCTATAGCCCCATGTGGATACACCGTTTTAACAATGTTAGGACCGCTCCATTTCGATTTAAGTTTTCCAGGGTACATCTTCAAACGAGAATTATAAAGTAGCACTTGGTCGCCTACCTTAAAATATTTATCACCACAAAGTCTAGAATCATGCCACTTCTTTATCCATTCTTTGTAAATCCTAGTGTTCTCATAAGCATCATCTCTTAATTCGGCCAACTCATTAAGCTGCATAAGACAACTTTTGCTAGCAAGCGTTAAATCTAAATTACATTGTTTCAATGCCCAATGTGCCTTATGCTCGATCTCCACGGGTAAATGGCATGCTTTCCCATAAACAAGCCTCAAAGGCGTACACCCTGTCGGTGTTTTGTAGGCCGTCCTAAATGCCCATAATGCATCGTTAAGTTTTTTCGACCAACCTTTCGGATTGTACCCCACCGATCTCTCTAGGATACGCTTAATAGCCATATTAGTAACTTTAGTTTGTCCATTAGATTGAGGGTGATATGCCATGGATAATTTATGAGTCGTACCATATCTTTGTAAAGCTTTTTCAAGCTGGGAATTACAAAAATGCGTACCTCTATCACTAATCAAAGCTTTAGGAACTCCAAACCTAGCAAGTAAACTTCTTAAAAACTTAACCACAACACGCGCGTCATTCGTAGGTAATGCTTGAGCTTCGACCCATTTGGACACATAATCAACAGCTACTAATATGTATTTATTACCTCTAGATTGGGGAAATGGTCCCATAAAATCTAATCCCTAAACATCAAAGACTTCGCATACCTGAATGTTATTTTGAGGCATTTCGTTCCTTGAAGATATGTTTCCCGATCTTTGACATGCATCACATTGTCTTACGTACTCATTAGCATCCTTAAAGACACTAGGCCAATAAAATCCGGACTCGTAAACCTTCTTTGTGGTAATATTAGAACTATGATGCCCACATGTGGGTCTCGAATGACAATGTGCCAGAATTTCAAGGGTTTCGCTTCCAGCCACACATCTTATCATTATATTATCCGTGCACAGTTTAAATGCATAAGGTTCTTTCCGGAAGTAAGTCTTGACTTGCAAGAAAAATCTCTCTCTTTTTTCAAAGGTCCAATTTGGGGGAACAACCTTTCCAACAATATAACTAACAAAATCCGCATACCATGGTTCATCGTTATTAGACTTGGATTTTAGCACCATTAAATTCTCGTCGGATAATTTATCATCAATTTCCCTCTCAGTTAACACCTCCATATGCGGATTCTCAAACCTAGATAAGTGATCTACGACTAAGTCTTCTGCTTCCTTATGTTAATTCACGATGTCGACTCTATACACTATTGTCACTTTTTCATTTTTGATAATATACTACGGAGTATATTACACACTTTGCGTTTACTTTTTATTTATTTTATTTAACCACCAACAAACTATTACAACTTATAATCTAAAATCTTTTATCAACGTATCGCGTTGATGTACTCATTCATCGGAAAACCCAAGTACATTATCCTAGGCTAGTAGGATATAACCGTTAAGATAAACCGCAACCTCTTGGTCGAGCCGTTTCAGTTTTCCGTTCTGTCTGGCGCTTAATATGCGCATTCCCGCCAATCGTTCTTCATCATCAATGTGAGTTTATAGCCCCACTTTCACTTGTTTTACAATTGCTTTATTATATAAGGGGAGAATACATGCTCATACAAATTGTTTACAATTATCTATACAACTGTGTTTCATTTATCTTTTACATAACCTGATTTTTGCAATTCTTTAAAAACACATATTACATGGTTGATTTACAGATTGTTTTCATTCTTGTCATTAATCATTTGCATACCGTTTACGAATTGTTTACATTACTCTTTACTAGCTCAATTACTGAATTATTCACACTCTTTTATACTTATGGATTTATGTACTCAAAAGCTGTTTTGAAATACAATGGTTATTTTATTAGACCATGTTTTTCGGTTATCATTTCAGGTTTTACGGGTTTGCCTAAGTACTATAAAACCACCATTGCCATTATATTGAAATGTTAATTTCTTGACGGTGGGACCGGTTAGGTAGCTGCGAGTGTATAAAATGATCTATTTTTAGGATTGTCATCCCTATTTGGGAGAGTAGTATCACTAGTTTCGACTGTACTGAAACACGAATGCATACATGTCGGAATAATTTGGATGTTACGGGTTTGAACATCTACAAGGGCCTTTATTTGCATTAAATTGCATACATAGATGCCGAGCTTCAGTGTCACGAGCTTAGCGCAACAGTAGCTATTAATTATGTGGTACTGTATCTGCTATAGTAGACCCATACATTTTGGAAAATCAACGATCTCACTGTCCATACTACTTATTGAACATTACTAATTTCTGAACACTTTTCATTATATTGCGGCGAAGCAATAAACACTAAACTCTTTTGGTTCTATATTTACTCTTACATTTTTGCGATTATTATAAGGATTGAAATGGTCATGCGTACTTTATAAATCTTTGGATTTCAACATTTACCATTTATACTTACAAATCTTTCATGAACTCACCAACTTTATTGTTGACAACTTTTATGCATGTTTTTCTCAGGTGAATTAGGATGCTGGCTTACTTGTATGTGCCAATGGAGTCTAAATTGACAAATGTCAATTTATAGTTTTTCTACTTTACATTTCTAAATGATCAAACTCGTTGGGGTTTTTCTAAGCTTTTCATTGTGATGCAATTATGGGACAAATGTTACATCAATTTCAAGAAAATCAACGAGATTACTTTTCAAACGACACATTTAGAGGTCGTTCTCTTGTATCTTGAGCTGTTGTATTATGAAGTAACGCCCCCTGACATATTTCCGCTGCGACACATTTTTGGGGGTGTTACAAATCTACTTTATTTATTATCTTGAAAGGGTCTTAAGAATTATTAAATCGTGATGACCCGATAATTAAACGTAAGCAAATTTTTTGAGATTTTCAGTTATTTAGTCCTCAACTTTACAAACGTGCGTTTATTTGTTTAAGGAACTTTCTATTAATTCATTTTGGGTATCGGGCGTGTGTCGAATTACTCTAGTATCATTTATTTTATCCACCTTTTATAGATACTTGGATGGTACCATCATAAGTAGACCATTTCATTTAATTATCACCTTTTTAAATATACGCATGTCGTGTGCTAATACGCATCCGAGTTTTTCTTTTGGTTGTGTATAATTGTTATATAATTTCACGATGTGACTTTACATGGTCACTTTTTTCATTATGTTAATTTATACGGTATTTATTACACTACTTTGCGTTACTTTTTATTTATTTGTAATTCCAACCACCAAACTATTACATCTTTAAATCTAAATTTTTATCAACGTGTCGCGTTGATGTACTTCTTATCGAAAACCCAAGTACATTATCCTAGGCTAGTAGGTTTAACCGTCTAAGATAAACCGCAACCTCTTGGTCGAGCCGTTTTAGTTTTCCGTTCTGTCTGGCGCTTAATATGCGCATTCCCGCCAATCGTTCTTCATCATCGATGTGAGTTTATAGCCCCTCTTTCACTTGTTTTACAATTGCTTTATAAATCTCGGGGGAGAATACATGCTCAATACAACTTGTTTACATATTCATTTGCAATATCTTTTACATACTTGATTTTGAAATTCATTACAAACACTTTTTTACATGGTGATTTATAATTGGTTTCATACATTTGTCACTTATCTTTTGCATACACGTTTACGGGTAATTGTTTACATACTCATTACAAGCTCAATTATTGATTTTTATACACTTTTTTTACTTTGGATTTATGTTACTCTAAAGCTGTTTTATGATATAACAATGGTTATATTTATTGGACACAAGTGTGTTTTTCGGTTATTTTTCCTGTTTACGTGTTTGCCCTAAAGTAACATTAACTCACCATTGCCTTTTATATGAACTGTTAATTTATTGACCGGAGGACGGTTATGGAAGCGCGTGTGTATAAATAGATCTATTTGGGATTGACATCCATTTTTCGGGTGAGTTAGCTCTCAACTAGTTTTCGACTGTACTAAAATACAAGATTGCATTCATGTCGGAACAATTTTGGATTGTTACGGGTTTGATCATTTCAAGGGCCTTTTTGCCATTAAAATTGCATACATAGGATGTCGAGCTTCAGTGTTACATGCTTAGCGCATCTGTTAGTTTTTTTATATTTTGTGGTACTGTATCTTTTATAAGTAGTCCTATACATTTTAGAAAATAACGATCTCTCTGTATTCCTTAATACTTTATTGAACATTATTTATTTCTGAACCACTTTTAATTAAATTGCGGCGAAGCTATAAACTCTAAAACTCTTTCGGTTATACATTTACTCTTACTTTTTGCGATTATTATAAGGATTTGAAAATGGTCATACTACTTATATATCTTGGATTTTAAATTTACATTTATACTTACAATAACTCTATGAACTCACCAACTTTTATTGTTGACACTTTTAAGCATGTTTTCTAGTGTGAATTAGAATATGTTTGGTTACTTGATGTGTAATGGGTCATAATATTGACAAGTTTTCTTTTATGGATTCTCTACTTCATAATAATGATCCATTCTCGTTGGGTTATTTTCAAGCTTTTCAATTGTGATGCAATTAGCGGACCAAATGTTACATCAATTCATGATAATCATACAGATTACTTTTCAAACGACACATTTAGAGGTCGTTCTCTTGTATTTTGAGCTGTTGTATTATGAAGTAACGCTCCCGGACATATTTCCGCTGCGACCCGTTTTTGGGGGTGTTACATACCACCTCGGGTTTTAGTCGCAAAAACGCTTTACAAATTTTAGTGTTGATATAGACGTAAATTTTTTTATATGTTTATGCTTACAAAAATAGTTGTATCTTTCAAACCATAAATGATATACTTATAAGATTTATATCCCTAGTTTCATTTTTAAATGTACATTATAGATTATAAGTCATCTTTATACTTATTTTAAGTAAATGTATACTTAATGTCACTTCATTATACAAAGGTCAATTTGGCATTTTTGGCTGAAAATTCACTTTTATCATTTTTGATGCCATTTTCAAACCATAAGGATTTGGTGGACTATCCAACTAGATTAGATTTTACATAAGTTTAGCTACAACCCATAGTTTTACCTTTTTAGTCAACTCAGTCCAAAAATGTCCATTTTAAACACGTCTTTACTGTAAGGTTTATTAGTCCCTTTTTATTTAAAAATGGCATAACTCACTCTTTTTTAATTTTACATTGCATGGACAATTAGCTTACATCATCAAAAAAGCTTGTTTTACCACTTTTACAAATGCAATATCACCATTTGACCTACCTGATAGGTATTTTTCTGTTCTTTAAGCCTTGAATTTTTTAAGTGTCTTTCTAATGAATTTCTTACTAGTTGATCCATTCTTTTACAAATACAAAAAAACACTAGATCTATGAATGCATGCTTTGTTTTGATTATTTGTTCATTTAAACTTTACTATACATCAAAAAAAATAATTTAACATATACATTTTGGAATGGAAAAATGCATGTTCAATAAAAATAGTAGAGATTATACCCAACAAAGTGAGAAAAATATTGAACAAATGACAAACAATGAAACCATAGCTTAAAACATCTTAATTATTTTTTATCATCATCTTTATTATCCAAAGACTTGATAAAAACTTGTTTCACTTCAGCCCCAAATGTGTATACACTCTCTTGGAAACCTCTTTAAATCAATTCAAAAATATAGGAAACCATACTAGGTAGTCATATTCACTAGTAGGTTATTATAGATTAGGTAAAATTTGTATGAATATGATGTTATGGTGGTGGTGGCTCACGGCATAAAGGAGAGAACAAGAGAGGTGTATGTGATTTCTTGATTTTTTTTTTGTTACTTATGAAAGATATGGATAGGTGAGAGTGGAAGGAGTGGGTTTATAAAATCTACACATGCAAATGGACTAGGACAAATGTCCTAGTCTCTCCCCTCCTTGTGCCACGCCTCAAATGAGGTGGTGGTGGTCAAATTTTATGTTTAAAATTTGTATATTTTTGTGTTTAGTGTATAATTTTTAAGATAGGTGGGTAGTTTTGAGGCTAACGGGTATAAACGTAAAATAAAACGAGAGTTAAGGCGAAACCACGAAGTAAAAACGAACAAGATAAAAATAGTTCTACGAAAATCGGGATACTTTTCTGAAAATTTTAAATTACGTACAGTACTAGACGAACAATAATTATAAACATTGCTCGTAATAATTTTACGTAAGGTACGAAAAGAAAATGCACATAATACGAAAAATAAAAACGATTGTATAGAATTTGCTACGGCATTTTAAAAATATAAACGTCGATGCTTAACGTAGGATTCGCCAATTCTTTGTAAACGTCGCGTAAATTACAATTGTAAGCCCTAATTTCTTCCCGGTTAGTCGTGAGTTCATACCTCAACATGACAATGAAAATTATAATGAATACTCGAGGATAAAATAATGACCTGAAATTGATGGATTGTCACAGCATTTCCTCCTAACAAGGATCTTCGTCCTCGAAGATCAATTTATCTTGTTGCTCGCTTCTTGTTAAAATCGAAGAGATGAGGGTATTTCTTCCACATCTGGTCCTCCCGTTCAATAAGTATAATTTCGGGTCTCGACTCGTGTTCCATCGAACTCTAACTATAGGAATCCGACTTTGCTTAAGTTGTTTCACTTCTCTATCCATGATCTCAATGGGTTCTTAGATGAAATGCAACTTCTCGTCGATCCTTACTTCGTCCGAGTGGAAGATATGTTCTTCATCTGATGAACATTTCTTTAAAATTCGACAATGGAATGTTTTGTTATTCCTTGAAGCTCTCGGGTTATTCAGTTTATATGCAAAGGACCTATTCATGATAAAAATCTTGTCTGGTCAATATAAAGGGGACTTAAGTTCCCACGTTTTCCAAAAATCGAACATCACCCTTTTCCACGGTGATACTTTCAGCATAACTTTGTCACCCACTTCGAACTCCAAAGGTTTACGTCTCACATCCGCATAACTTTTCTGTCTACTACGAGCAACTAATAATCGGTTCTTGATTTGCACAATCATCTCTGTCGTTTCACGAATCATTTCTGGTCCCGTGAGTTGGGCATCTCCAACCTCACTCCAACAAACTATTACAACTTTAAATCTAAATCTTTTATCAACGTGTCGCGTTGATGTACTCATTCATCGAAAACCCAAGTAACATTTAATCCTAGGTAGTAGGATATTACCGTTAAGATTAACCGCAACTCTTGGTCGAGCGTTTTAGTTTTTCGTTTTGTATGGCGTTTATATACGCTTTCCCGCCCATGTTCTTCTCATCGATGTGAAGTTTTAGCCCTCTTTCACTTGTTTACAATTGCTGTTATAAATCTCAGGGGGAGAGTACTTGCTTCAAATACAACTTATTTGTTCATATTCGTTTGGCTATATCTTTTACATACTGATTTTGCAATTTCATTACAAACATCTATTTCATGGTTGATTACAATTTGGTTTTCTTACTTTGTCACTTACTCATTTGCAACACGTTTACGAAATTGTTTGCCAGACTCATTACAGCTTTAATTACTTGATTTATTTCACATCTTTTCTTAATTATGGATTTAATAGTACTCAAATTGTGTTTTGTTTTCAATGGTTATTTTATTAGACACAAGTTGTTTTCGTTATCATTCCTGTTTTACGTGTTTGCCTAAGTTACATAACCCACCATTGCCCATTATCATGAACTGTTAAATTCTTGACCGGAGGACCGGTTAAGGAAGCGCGAGTGTATAAATTAGATCTATTTGGGTTTGACGTCCCTATTGGCGTGAGTAGTGCTCCTCAATAGTTTCGAATGTAATGAATCCGACTGCATACATGTCGGAATCATTTTGGATTGTTACGAGTTTAACTCTTCAAGGGCCTTTATTTGTATTAAATTGACATCACATAGTTGTCGAGCTTCTGTGTCACGTGCTCTAGCGGTGCACAGTAGATATTAATATGTCGGAAAACAGTATCAGTTATAGTGACCCTACATTTTGGAAAATTCAACGTTCTCAAGTCCATTACTACTTTTGAACCATTAATATTTCTGTAACTTGTCATATATTTCAGCGAAGAAATAACACCTGAACTCTTTCGGTTTCTACATTTTCTCTTAAATTTTTGGATTATTATAAGTGGATTTGTAAATTGTCATACATACTTTATAATATCTTTGGATTCAACTTTTACATGTATACTTACAAAACTCTTATGAAACTCACCATCTTTAATGTTGACACTTTTATGCTTGGTTTTTCTCAGGTGAATTAGATGCTTGCTACTTGGTGTGCAATGGTGTCTAAATTGACACAGATTTTTTTTTGGTTTTCCTCTTTCTTACTTATGATTCAAATCTCGTTGGGTTTTTTTTCAAGCTTTTCATTGTGATGCAAATTATGGGGCAAATGTTTTATCAATTTCAAGAAAGTCAACGAGATTACTTTTCAAACGACACATTTAGTGGTCAGTTCATCTTGTATATTTGAGCTGTTGTATTTGAATTAACGACCACTGACAATTTTCCGCTGCGACACATTTTTGGGGGTGTTAAATTATCTACTTTATTTTATTATATTGAAAGGAGTCTTAAGAATTACTTAATTCGTGAGGACCCGTAATTAATCGTTAAGAAATTTTTAGATTTTCATTTTCTAGTCCAAAACTTTAACAAACGTGCGTTATTTGTATAAGGGAACTTTCTATTAAATTCATTTTTTGGGATATTGGGCGCGTGTCGAATTACTTTGTATCATTTATTTATCTCTTTCTTATTTAATACTTGGTAGGTACGATATAATTATGGACATTTCATTTTAATTATCACCATTTTAAATTTATCGCATGTGTGTGCTAAATACGCATCGAGTTATTCGTTTGGTTGTGTATCTTCTGTTATTTTAAATCGATGTGACTTTACATGGTCACTTGTATTATGTAATATTACGGAGTATATACAACACTTGCGATTACTTTTTATTTATTTTTATTTAACTACCACCAAAACTTATTACAAACTTTAAATCTAAATCTTTTATCAACGTGTCACGTTGATGTACTCATTCATCGAAAAACCCAAGTACATTATCCTAGGCTAGTAGGATATAACAGTTAAGATAAACCGCAACCTTTTGGTCGAGCCGTTTTAGTTTTCCGTTCTGTCTGGCGCTTAATATGCACATTCCCGCCAATCGTTCTTCATCATCGATGTGAGTTTATATCCCCTCTTTCACTTGTTTTACAATTGCTTTATAAATCTCGGGGGAGAATACATGCTCAATACAACTTGTTTACATATTCGTTTGCAATATCTTTTACATACTTGATTTTGCAATTCATTACAAACACAATTACATGGGTTGTTTACCATTTGGTTTCTTACTTTGTCACATTACTCATTTGCATTAACATGTTTACGAATGGTTACATACTCATTACAAGCTCTCATGTATTGATTTATATCACATTTTTCTACTTATGATTTAAGTACTCAAAATGATGTTTATGAATACAATGGTTATTTTATTGGACACAAGTGTTTTCGGTTATCATCTCCAGGTTTACGTGTTTGCCTAGTAACATAAACCCACCATGCCATTATCTTGAATGTTAATTCTTGACCGGAGGACGGTTAAGGAAAGCGCAAGTGTATAAAATAGATTCTATTTGGGTTTGACATCCCTATTCGGGTGAGTGCTCTCTCAGTTTGACTGACTGAAACTACGAATGCATACTGTCGGAACAATTTTGTTGTTACGGTTGAACATTTTTTACAAGGGCCTTTTTTTGCATATTTTGCATACATAGATGTCGTGCTTTTTAGTTCACGAGCTTAGCGCAACAGTAGATATTAATTATGTGGTACGGTTACTGTTATTGTAGGAACCCATACATTTTGGAAAATCAAACTACTCACTGTCCATAAAACTTTTTGAAAAAATTACTAATTTCTGAACACTTCATTATATTGCGGCGAAGCAAATAAACACTAAACTCTTTCGGTTCTACATTTTATTTTACATTTTTTCGATTATTATATGGATTGAAATGGTCATAATACTTTATATCTTTGGATTTCAACATTTTCATTTATACTTACAAAACTTAGGCATGAATCACCATCTTTATTGTTGACACTGTAAGCATGTTTTTTCAGGTTAATTAGATGTTGGCTTACTTGATGTGAATGTTAGTTCTAAAATTGGACAAGATTTCCTTTATGGATTTCTACTTACTTACAAATGATCATTTCTCGTTGGGTTTTTTTTTATATGCTGTTTCATTTTGTGAAGCAATTTGGGACAAATGTTACATCATTTTCTAGGAAAATCATACGTCGATTACTTTTTCAATCGACTCTTTGAGAGGTCGTTCTCTTGTATCTTATGCTGTTGTTTTTGATGTAACGCCCCTTGACATATTTCCGCTGACGGACTCTTTTTGGGGGTTTGTTTACATCAATTTCTTTTTCTTTATTTTATTATCTTGTATGGGTTCTTATGATTTATTTTTTTTTTTTAATTTTAATTTTTTTAAATCGTGTTTGTATGTCCGATAATAAAACGTAAGGGGGGGGGGCTTGAATTGGTGGGCGTGGCGAAGGCATAATTTTTGTGATTTCATTTATTCTGTCTTAACACACAACATCCCTCTCTCTTTCCCCCTCCTCCTATACGGTGCTTGTTTGTTGAGAGTGAAGAGAGATTGTTGTTGTGGTATAGTGTTAAATGATATCTACAATAATTTGCTTTCGTTTATTTATGGTAATACCACGAATTTAATATTTTTTAGACCCTTTCTAGATAATTAATTAAGGAGATTTGTAACACCCCCAAAAGTGTCGCTGCGGTTTTTGTCAGGGGGGCGTTACTTCATAATACAACAGCTTAAGATACAAGACGAACGACCTCTAAAGTGTCGGTTTGATAAGTAATCTCGTTGTTTTTCTTGTTATTGATTGTAACATTTGTCCCTTATTACTGCTACTCATTTTGAAAAGCTTTGTAAATAACCCAACGAGTGTGGTGACATTTGGATGTTTGTTTAGCCTTAAGGTATTCTTGTCTATTTTAGACTATCTGGGATCTGATATGTTAGCAATTGGCATCGTTTGGATCCTGTGGAAATACTTTGCTGTTATGGTGGTGGGGTGGGGTGGGGGGGGGGGGTGTGGGAGGGGGATGGGGGGGGAGGGGAGGGGGGGTGGGGAGAGGGTTTTTGGGGGGGGTGGGGTAGTGGTGGGGGGGGGGGGGGGGGGGGTGTGGGGTTGCATTGGTGGGGGGCGGGTGGTGAGGGTGTTTGCGGGGTTGGTTGTGGTGGGTTGGTTGTATGGTGGTTGTTGGGTTGTTTGTTTTTGGTATTTCTGTAGATCTTTGTTTTTTGTTGTTCCTTTTTGGTTGGTTGTGTTAAGGGTGGGTTTTTGTTGTGCGGATGTGGGTTGTTTGCTGTATGGTGGGGGGTCGGAGGCTGGTTGGTGTGCGGTTGGGGTGGAAGGGTTGGGTGGGGGGAGGGTTAGGGGGTGTGGTTAGTTGTGGGTTGGGGGTGGGTTTGTGTTGTGGAGGGATTGTATGGTGGTTGGGTGTTTGTGAGGTTTTGTGGTGTTTTGGGGTTCGTTTATAGTTATGTTATTCTTCTGTTTTTCTTTTGTGTTTTTGTTTGTTTTTTATTTTTATGTTTTTCTTTTTTTTTTTATTTTATTTTTTGGTTTTTTTTTTTTTGGTATTTTTTTTTTTTTTTTGTTTTGTGGTTTTTTATTTTTTTTTTTTTCTTTATTTTTTTGTTGTTTTATTTGTTTGTTCTTTTTTATTTTCTCTTCTTTGTTTTTTGTTATAATTTCTTTGTCACATTATACGTTGGTGAGTTCATAAGTTTTGTAAGTATAAATGTATATGTTGAATTCCAATGATTTATAAAGTATGTATGAACATTCATCCCTTATAATATCGTATAAATGAAAAAAGTAAATGTAGAACCGAAGAGTTTAGTGTTTATTCTTCGCCGCATATAATGAAAAGTGTTCAGAATATAGAAATTAGCTAATGTTCAATAAGTAGTATGGACAGTGAGAAGTTGATTTCCAATAATGTATGGCGTCTACTATAACAGATACAAGTACCACATAATTAATATATACTGTTTTGCGCTTAAGTCGTGACACTAAAGCTCGAACATCTATGGATGCATTTTAATGCAATTATAAGGCCCTTCGTAGATGTTCTAACCGTTAATCACAAATTGTTCCGACAGGTATGCATTCGTGTTTCTGTACAGTGAAATAGTGAGAGCTACTCACCGAATAGGGATGTCAACCCAAATAGATCTATTTATACACTTGCGCTTCCTTAACCGGTCGGTCAAGAATTTAACAGTTCATGATAATGGGCAATGGTGGGTTATGTTACTTAGGCAAACACGTAAACAGGAGATGAATAACGAAACTCTTGTGTCCATAAAATATCCATTGTATTCATAAACAGCTTTTGAGTACTTAAACCCATAAGTAGAAAAGAGTGTGATATAAATCAAGTAATTGAGCTTGTAAAGGAGTATGTGAACCAATTTTCGTAAAACTTGTATGCAAATGAGAGTAAGTGACTAAGTATGAAATACCAATTTGTATTCAACATGTAATTATGTTTGTTAATGAATTGACAAAATTCAAGTTTGTAAAGATATGCAAACGAAATTTGAAAACAAGTAGTATTGGTGCGCATGTATTATCCACCGGATTTATAATGCAATTGTAAAAACAAGTGAAAAAGGGGGCTATAATAAATCACATCGATGATGATTAAGAACGTATTGGCCAGGGATGGGACTTGGGAATGCGCATATTAAGCGCCAGACAGAACGGAAAACTGAAACGGCTCGACCAAGAAGTTGCGGCTTATCTTAACGGTTATATCCTACTAGCCTAGGATAATGTACTTGGGTTTTCCGATGAATGAGTACATCAACGCGACACGTTGATAAAAGATTTATATTTAAGTTGTAATAGTTTCGGTGGTTAGTTAAATAAAATATATTAATAGTAATCGCAACAAATTTGTTAGTAATATAATCCGTATTATATTACATATGAAAAGTGACCAATGTGTATAAGTCACATCGTGAATTATATACCAAGTTACACAACCAAAAGGAATTAACTCGATGGTATTTTAGCACACGACATGCGTTATATTCTAAAAGGTGATAATTATATTGAATTGGTCTATAAATATATGGTACCTTCCAAGTTTTTTATACAGAATAGGTGATTAAATATAAATGATAATAAGTATTCGACTCGCGCCCAGATATCCATATTGTTTTAATAGAATGTTCCCTTATACAATAAAACGCACGTTGTAAAGTTGTGGACTAGATAAATGAAATCTCAAAAATTTGCTTACGTTTAATTATCGGGTCATCACGATTTAATAATTCTTAAGACCCTTTCAAGATAATAAATAAAGTAGATTTGTAACACCCCCAAAAATGTGTCGCAGCGGAAATATGTCAGGGGGCGTTACTTCATAATACAACAGCTAAGTTACAAGAGATCGACTCTTAATGTGGTCGTTTTTTGAAAAGTAATCTCGTTGATTTTCTTGAAATTGATATAACATTTGTCCCATAATTGCATCACAATGAAAAGCTTGAAAATAACCCAACGAGATTTGATCATTTGTATGTAAGTAGAAATCCATAAATGAAATCTTGTCAATTTTAGACCATTGCAACATCAAGTAAGCCAAGCATCTATTCATCCTGGAGAAAAAATGTTTAAAAGTGTCAACATTTAAAGTTGGTGAGTTTCATAGAGTTTTGTATCAGTTTAATTGTAAATGTTGAATTACAAAGATTTAGAAAGTATGTAATGACCATTTCAATCCTTATTAATAATCGCTAATAATGTAAATATGTAAGAGTAAATGTAGAACCGATAGAGTTTAGTGTTTCATTGCTTCGTGAAATTTAATGGATAAGTGTTCAGAAATTAGTAATGTTCAATAAGTTGTTATGGACAGTGAAATCGTTGATTTTCCAAAATGTTTTGGGTTTCTCTAATTTAACAGATACAAGTTTCACATATTTAATATCTCTGTTGCGCTATGCTCGTGACACTGAAGCTCGACTTTATGTTGCTATTTAATACAATAAAGGCCCTTGTAGATGTTTAAACTCGTTAACATCCAAATTGTTTCCGACATGTATGCATTCTTGTTTCAGTTCAGTCGAAAATAGTCGAGAGCTACTCACTCCGATTAGGGACTGTCTATCCAAATAGAATCTATTTATACATAGCGTCCTTCTTAACGGTCCTCCGGTCAAGAAATTTAACTGTCATATAATGGGCAATGGGTGGGTTAAGTTACTTAAGGCAAACTACGTAAAACAGGAGGATGATAACCGAAAAACTTGTGTCTAATAAAATAACCATTGTATTCATAAACAGCTTTTTGGTTATTAATCATAAGTAGAAAAGAGTGAGATATAAAATCAAGTTAATTAAGCTTGTATATGAGTAATGTAAACAATTCGTAAACGTGTATGCAAATGAGTAAGTGACAAAGTATGAAACCAAGTTTGTAATCAACCATGTAATTGTGTTTGTAATGAATTGCAAAATTAAGTATGTAAAAGATATTGCAAACGAATATGTAAACAAGTTGTATTGTGCCATGTTTTTCCCCGATGATTTATAAAGCAATTGTAAAACAAGTGATAAGACGAGGGCTATAAACTCACATCGATGATGAAGAACGATTGGCGGGAATGCGCATATTAAGCGCCAGACAGAACGGAAAACTAAAACGGCCCGACCAAGAGGTTGCGGTTTATCTTAACGGTTATATCCTTCTAGCCTAGGATAATGTACTTGGGTCTTCCGATGAATGAGTACATCAACGCGACACGTTGAAAAAAGATTTAGATTTAAAGTTGTAATAGTTTGTTGAGTGAGGTTGGAGATGCCCAACTCACGGGACCAGAAATGATTCGTGAAACGACAGAGATGATTGTGCATAATCAAGAAACCGAGTATTAGTGCTCGTAGTAGACTGAAAAGTTATGCGGATGTGAGACGTAAAACTTTGGAGTTCGGAAGTGGGGGTGACAAAGTTTTGCTTGAAAAGTATCACCGTGGAAAGGTGTTGTTCGATTTGGAAAACGTGGGAAATTAAGTCCCCGTTATATTGGACCATTCAAGATTTTATCAAGAATAGGTCCGGTGGCATATAAACTGGAATTACCCCGAGAGCTTCAAGAAATATACAATACATTCCATGTGTCGAATTTAAAGAAATGTTTATCAGATGAAGAACTTATCATTCCACTCGACGAAGTAAGGATCATTCTTAATTTTTTTTTTAATTTTTTTTTTTTTTTGACGAGAGGAAGTTGCAATTTCATCGAAGAACCCTTGAGATCATGGATAGAGAAGTGTGAAAAAACTTAAGCAATGTCGTGATCCTTTAGTTAAAGTTGAAGGGACTCGAGTCGTGGACGAAATATACTTGGGAAGGGAAGGACCAGGATGTGGAAGAAATACCTCTTCTCTTTCGTTTTTAACATGAATGCGAAGCAACATGATGAATTTGATCTTCGTGGAGAAGATCCTTGTTAGGAGGAATGCTGTGACATCCATCAATTTCAGGTCATTATTTTTATCATCGAATTTTAATTAAATTTTCATTGTCATGTTGAGTATGAACTCCAGACTAACCGGGAGACATTAGGCTTACAATTGTAATTTTTACGCACGTTTTTACAAGAATTGGCGAATCCTACGTTAAGCATCGACGTTTATATTTTTAAAATGCCGTAGAAATATTTTTATTACATTCGTTTTTATTTTTCGTATTATGTGCATTTTCTTTTCGTACCTTACGTAAAATTATTACGAGCAATGTTTATAATTATTGTTCGTCTAGTACTGTACGTAATTTAAAATTTTCAGAAAAGTATCCCGATTTTGTACATAGTTAGTACTATTTTTTTTCTTGTTCTTTTTTTACTTCGTGTGTTTGCCTTTAACTCTCGAGTTATTCTTTTCCGTTTATACCGTTAGCCTTCAAAAACTACCCACCTATCTTAAAAATTATACACTAAACACTAAAATATACAAATTTTAAACATAAAATTTGACCAACCACCACACTCTTTCGAGGACGTGGCACAAAGGTTGGGTGAGAGACTAGGACATTTGTCCTAGTCCATTTGCATGTGTAGATTTTATAAACCCACTCCTTCACTCTCACTTTCTCATTTCTTCATAAGTTACAAAAAAAAAATCAAAATCACATACACCTCTCTTGTTCTCTCCTTTATGCTGTTGTGCCACACCACAATAAACATCATTATTCATACTAATTTTACCTCAATCTTTATAACCTACTAGTGAAATGCTTACCTAGTATGGTTTCCTATATTTTGAATTGATTTAAATGAGGTTTCCAGAAGTTTTGTATTACCATTTTGGGGCCTGAAGAGAAACAAGTTTTTATCATGTCTTTGGAATAATTAAGATGTGATAAAATATATTAGGAGTTGTTTTGATGCTAAGGGTTTCAATGTTTTTGTTATTTGTTCATCATTTTCTTCACTTTGTTGGGTATAATCTCTACTTATTTTTATTAAACTTGCATTTTTCCATTCCAAATGTATATGTTTAAATTATTTTTCTTGATGTATATGTAAAGTTTATGATGATAAAATAATAATAAGAAAGCATGCATGCATAGATCTAGGTGGTTAATGAATGGATCAACAATTTTGAGGCTGTAAAGAACAGAATAATACGAGTATCTAGGTTGGTCAAATGGGTGATATTGCTTGTAAAAGTGGTAAAACAATGCTTTGTGATGATGTAGCTAATTGGCCATGCAATGGAAAGTTAAAAATGAGTGAGTTATTGCCTTTTTTTATAAAGGGGTCTAATATGACCTTTCTGTAAAGATGTGTTTAAAAGTGACATTTGTGGACTGAGTTGACTAAAAGGGTAAAACTATGGGTTGTAGCTAAACTTATGTAGAATCTAATCTAGTTGGATAGTCCACCAATTTCTTATGGTTTGAAAATGACATCAAATATAGTAAAAGTGAATTTTCAGCCAAAAATCTCAAATTGACCTTTGTATAATAAAGTGACCTTAAGTATATATTTACTTAAAATAAGTATAAAAATCACTTATAATCTATAATGTACATTTAAAAATAATGTAACAAGTAATGTAAGCAAGTAAGCAAGTAGTGTGTATGCACTTTGAAAATGTTTGATGTGATGCAATGTTTGTGAAAACGGTTATAGTCTAGGGTAAAATATGCAACCTAGTTCTCTATAACCTTGGCTCTGATACCAATCTGTAACACCCCCAAAAATGTGTCGCAGCGGAAATATGTCCGGGGGCGTTACTTCATAATACAATAGCACAAGATACAAGAGAACGACCTCTAAATGTGTCGTTTGAAAAGTAATCTCGTTGATTTTCTTGAAATTGATATAACATTTGTCCCATAATTGCATCACAATGAAAAGCTTGAAAATAACCCAACGAGATTTGATCATTTGTATGTAAGTAGAAATCCATAAATGAAATCTTGTCAATTTTAGACTCCATTGCACATCAAGTAAGCCAAGCATCTAATTCACCTGAGAAAAACATGCTTAAAAGTGTCAACATTAAAGTTGGTGAGTTCATAGAGTTTTGTAAGTATAAATGTAAATGTTGGAATCCAAAGATTTATAAAGTATATATGACCATTTCAATCCTTATAATAATCGCCAAAAATGTAAGAGTAAATGTAGAACCGAAAGAGTTTAGTGTTTATTGCTTCGCCGCAATATAATGAAAAGTGTTCAGAAATTAGTAATGTTCAATAAGTAGTATGGACAGTGAGATCGTTGATTTTCCAAAATGTATGGGTCTACTATAACAGATACAGTACCACATAAATAATATCTACTGTTGCGCTAAGCTCATGACACTGAAGCTCGACATCTATGTATGCAATTTAATGCAAATAAAGGCCCGTGTAGATGTTCAAACCCGCAACATCCAAATTGTTCCGACATGTATGCATTCGTGTTTCAGTACGGTCGAAACTAGTGAGAGCTACTCACCCGAATAGGGATGTCAATCCCAAATAGATCTATTTATACATTCGCGCTTCCTTAACCGGTCCTCCGGTCAAGAATTTAACAGTTCATGATAATGGGCAATGGTGGGTTATGTTACTTAGGCACATGTAAACAGGAGATGATAACCGAAAACACCTGTGTCCAATAAAAATTTACCATTGTATTCGTAAATAGCTTTGAGTACTTAAATCCATAAGTAGAAAAGAGTGTGATATAAATCAAGTAATTGAGTTTGTAATGAGTACGTAAACAATTTCGTAAACGTGTATGCAGATGAGTATGTGACAAAGTATGAAACCAAGTTTGTAATCAACCATGTAATTGTGCTTGTAATGAATTGCAAAATCAAGTATGTAAACCAAGTGTGTAGAATAGTATGTAAAAGATATTGTAAACGAATATGTAAATAAGTTGTATTGAGCATGCGGTTTATCTTTAACGGCTAAGTTCCCAATAGCATAGGGTAATGTATTGGGTTTTACGATGAAATGAGTACCCAACGCGACTGTTTTGATAAAAAGATTTAGATTTAAAGTTGTAATAGTTTGGTGGTTGGTTAAATAAATAAATCAAAAAGCATACGTAATTCATATGATGAATCATATAGCAGAGTATGTAATATATCCCGTATATATTACATATGAAAAATAAGCAATTATATAATTCGGATGATGATTATATAATAAGACCCAACAATCAAAAAATAATTTGAAATATATAATACTTTGCAAATTTTTATTTAAGAAACGTGAGTAAATTATTAAACAAAATGATTCGACACGTTTTAGAAAATCACAACTTAAATAAATAAAAGTTCTTAGCATAAAAGTAAACGTACGTTTTAAAGTTATAAATCATGTACATTATGTTTTTAAAGCTTTTACAAAGGTTATGATGTTAATTCCCAGTTGACAAATATAAAATATAAAATAATATTTTATAATCTAGTATATTGTTTCCTTAACGGTTTGCTAAAATAGTTATCCCATTTGAAAAGTATAGTTTCCGTTTGTTTATCCGGTTATTGAAATATTACAAATTAAAAATCTTAAAATTTATATAACTTAATCCTTTTTCAATCTATTCGTGTCGCAATTTACTTGAGTGATCACTATATATAATTAGGCGAGACTAAATAATATGACACATTTATTTAACCATTAACCACCATTTAATCCGGTTTTATATTTATAAAGTCTTATGATTTATTCGATTTATATAAATTAAGACACACCCTTTGTGTATACCTTGAATATACCTAACGACTCCATGAGGGTTTTTCTACTAAACATAACACCCCTTATGTGGCTTTGTCATCAAAAACCCAAACGCTCCCAATGCGTTTTTTTAAAACCCCACAAACGCACCCTTTGGCTGGGTCGTTTAACAAAACTAAACACACCCCCTTGGTGCTAAGGCAACCCGGACGCACCCTTGTGGTGCAGTGCCTGCCAAACGCCCCTATGTTGTTATCATAACCAAGCTGTCCAAACCAAACGCACCTGATGTGCGGCTAAACAAACCCGACGCACCCTAGTCTATGTAAACCAAACACACCCAAATCTGCTGCTAACCCACACACTCCCTTGGGTGTTAACTGCCCACCCAAACACACCCTAATATGACTATTGATATGTGTTTAATTACACATACCATTTTCCATATTAAGCGGACTTAAAAGCCTAAAAACATGCCAAAAATACATTGTATTTGTATGTTTGCATTTGTATTGTGCAGGAAACGGATATTCAAGAAAAGGAACAAAAAGAAAGCCAAAAACAAACAAATCCAAGCACGAGATGGAAAGGACCAAGTCAAGTCAAAGCCTAAAGCCATCCGCATGAAGAAAATACAACTTGAAGGGCTAAAACTGCCAAAGCCTAAAGTTGTATTACAAAAGATTAAAAAGACAAGGGCCAAAACTGCCAACCGGGTAGAGATTGCATTCAAGTTATACAACTTCAGGGGACCAAACTGCCTACTCCCCCAAAAAAGTCTTCTTTCCCGCCCCAAAACCCAGTTACAACTGGTATGTCGCCCCATACCTTCTCCTCTGCAAAACCACTTCTCTCCCTAGCCAAAATCATTTCATCCACCCTACTACCCCCCCAGTTGTATAAAAGCCATGTTGGCAATCCCTCACCTTTCCCAAAGTATCTTCAATGGCTGAGATTGTCTCCAAAGAAGCTCAAAAGAAATCAAAGGCTGGGATTTGCTTTAGACTCTCCTCACACAACAAGCACACTTGTTTTTATCTCTACAAAGAAGCACAAGCTGCAAGTCCAAGACTTCGGCTATAAATAGAGCTTTTTGTAAGCCTTTGAGGCATCTAAGTTTAATCTAGTTTTTAGTTTTAATAACTTAGCTTATTTTCAGTTATTTACAGCTTTTATTTATTTCATGCTTTGCTTTGTAACACTTTCAAAATTAATGCAAGTTTGAAGTTTTTAAATCAATACCAGTGTTAAGTTTCTTAATCATATTGTTTTGTGTTCAAAGAGTTCTCAATACAGCTTGTTTATAAGCTGCCTTAATCAAGTAAATCTAAAAAGTTAAGTAGTAAAGAGAAAATCATACCAATCACTCTCAAATATACCACAGCTTATTGTATGGATGATAAGCCAGTTCTGGATGGGCTTATGGACTCTTACTAACTTGTTTTCTACAAGTTAGAGCTTGTAGATTGTTGATTTAGCCCTGTTTTGAGCAAGGGTGTTGTAAGTCTCTCTTTTTCTTACTTTACTTATTTATTGCAGAACTGTTAGTTTATTTGTTAACACTGTTAGGTTTAAGTTAATACTGCTAGACCAATTCATGCTTATTTAAGTGCTTATTATTGATTAATATTTGCTTATAAGTGTTTTACTTTGTTATTTGATAACCTGTTTTTTAATTAGTTTGAAAGAAAAATGATTTTTAAAGGCTATTTTCAACTAACAGTACTAATCCTAATATTTAGTACTGCTAGTTCATTTTAGGTACAGTACTAACTCAACAATAGCTAGTACTCAGTACTAACTCCAAGTTAGTACTGTCAGTTAAAACTGTTAGTACTGGTGGGCCATTTTAGCTTATCAGCTTATTATTTCAACTTATTTAAGATTTCTTTAGCTTTTTAAAGTAGATTAAGCCTATTTTAGTTTACTGTCTTCAGTAGAACTTATTTGCCCTTTTCAAAATAATTTTAAGAGTTTATCAGTTTTAGTTTTCTAGCTTATTTATCATTTTAGTTTATTTTAGTTGCTTATCCCAATTACTAAGTGCTTATTAAGGTTAGGATAACTTCTGTTTTAGCTTGTTTGCTTATTTATTAATTCCTTGAGTCTTGTTAGCCTAGCAGTACTAACCTTAAGCTAACAGTACTAACTTTAGCCTAGCAGTACTAACTCCAAGTTAGTACTGGTAGTTAATACTGTTAGTACTGTTGTTAGTACTGTTGTGTTTATCTTGTTTAATTTAGCTTAATTGCTTTTTGTATTTGCTTATTTAGAGTTAGTTTAGCTTATTTAACTTGTCTTAAGTTTATTTAAGCTTATTTGTGCCTTAGTGTATAAGTTTTAAGTGTTTTTGCAATTCCTAGGTTTTATTCTTGTCCTAGCTTATTTTCTTTGCTTATTTTTATGTGCTCTTGCTTATTTTTATCAGTTTTATTCCACAATCATTCCTTGTGACATTCAAACACAAATCATCAATCGTCATGCGATTTTCCATTCCAGCCTCGTTGGGACATAACGACCCGGGAACACTCTATACTGCTTCCGGTTTTATTGCTCTCGCGTGATTTCGTCCCTTGGTGTATTTATATCATTTATAGATAGGTTTTAAGGGGTGAGTTTGCGCGAGTCAGACATCCTGCTTCTAGAAGCAATTTTGAATAGTGAACCACCACCCCCTCCCAAATCAAGAACAATATCTGCCTGGAGTTAGGAAAGAACTCTTAAGTTATGAAGAAGTCGGTGAAGTTGTGAAGTCGTAAACAAGTCGTGAAGTTGTGTTGTGATAGATTGGTTCTATTAAGATTAAACTCGTCATTTAGCTTTGCTGTCCGTAAAATCGGTTGTAAGAAACAGATGTGTACGATTTTCTCCGCCATAAGGATTTTGTTGACAATTGAACAAACTCTCGATTAGGTGTCGGGGATAGAGTAGGAAAGAGGTGCTTCGTTACCGAACCACTATAAATCCTCGCGTTGTGGTTTGATTGTTCTTACTCTTATCTCTTGTCTTACTTTATCACTTCATATACTTATATTGTTCATATTGTGCAAGCATTGAATTCACAACAAGTCGAATCTAAATTTTACAAACAAACATAAACCTTAAATCAAAAAGCGGTAAACTATTCAACCCCCTTTCTAGTTTTCCACACTTTTGAAAAAACAAAATGCGTATAATGAACTCTTGAAAAGTTACTCACAACTTGAAAAATATTGCATTTCTCTTGAATTGTCAATACAAGTTAATCAATAAATTTTTCAAAAGGACAAATCCTGTAATAATCAAAATGCTCTTGAAATTCCAGAATATTTTGAAAATAATGATTTAAAGGCTCAGCTACAAGCTAAAGACACTGCCATTTGTAAGTTAAAGGAACATATCAAATCTATGAGAGAAAATGACAAGGAAGAGAAAGTCAAACAAGATATAGATGAAATTGAGACCATAAACATTGAACTGGAACACAGTGTGGCCAAATTACTTTCTGAAAACGAGCGTTTACATAGAGAAATTGATCATTTGAAACAAATTTACAAGGATCAGTATGACTCAATAAAAGGACATGTGTCCACACTAAAGAACATACTGAATCTTTGATTGCTCAATTAAACTCAAAATCAGTTGAAAATGTGAATTTGAAAGCTCAAATTCAAGACATGGTGTTTGTGATTACATCATTGAAAAACAATTTTTGAAAACTAAAAAGGAAAGAAATTGTTGAAAATGCTGCACAAATACCCAATGCCACCACTATTGTTCCAGTGATGTTTAAACTTGATTTAGATCCTTTAGCTCCTAGGTTATTGAAAAATAGAGACGCTCACATAGACTATCTTAAGTACAATCAGGAACAAGCAAATATTCTTCGAGGAATAGTCGAACAAGCAAAAGCAAAACAACCTTTAGATAATGCTAGCAGATCACAGCCTACAGGAAATATAAAGAATGATGGGATCTTGCAAACACCAAGTAGCAATATAAAGAATAAAGTAGAAGTCCAACTTAGGAGAGCTAATTTAAGTTCTAATAAAAAGAATCGTATTAAAGACCCTATTTGTAATGCAAATGTTAAGCATACTATGTTAAATGCAAATTTTGACTTAATTTATGTTAAATGTAAACAATGTATATTTGATTCAAATCATGATGTGTGTTTCCTTGATTTTGTGAATGATGTGAATGTGCGCTCTAAATCTAAGTCTGTTAAGCAAAGCCAAGAACATAATATTTGGAAACCTACGGGTAAAGTGTTCACTGAAATAGGATATAAGTGGAAACCTACAGGAAAACTATTGACTTTAGTTGGTAACTCATGTCCTTTAACTAGGATCACTTCCACTAAAGTAGTGCCCATTAAGGAAACCACTTCTCACTCAGTTGAAACACGAAATCCAGAGATTAAAGTCTATAGCATGAGACCCAAACAAGTAAAATCTATAGGCTTGAGTAAAAAAGCTAAGATTGTAGAATCTAGGATTGCTAACAACTCAAAACCTAATCATTCTTGGGGATCCAATGCTACGGATGTTCCATCTTCTTCTTCACTTGTCATTGACAGGTTGTCTAGATTTTTTCTCTGCTATGTGGACTTTGGATGCTCAAAACATATGACAAGAAATCGCTCTCAGCTTATGAACTTCGTTAGTAAATTTCTAGGAACTGTTAGATTTGAAAATGACCAGATTGTAAAGATTATAGGTTATGGTGATTATCAGCTAGGGAATGTAACTATCTCAAGGGTATATTATGTTGAGGGCCTCGAACATAACTTGTTTTTAGTTGGACAATTTTGTGACTCGGATCTTGAAGTTGCTTTTTGGAAAAACACTTGCTTTATTCGGGATTTAGACGGTGTTGATCTACTTTTAGGATCCAGAGACACAAACTTGTACACAATTTCTCTTAATGACATGCTAAAGACTTCTTTGATCTGTTTACTATCAAAAGCTTTAAAGACTAAGAGTTGGTTATGGCACCATCAGTTATCTCTTCACAACTTCGATACTCTAAATCAGCTAGCCAAAGACGATCTTGCACGAGGCATTTCGAAGCTTAAATTTAAGAAATATCATCTGTGTTTAGCATGTGCATTAGGAAAAAGCAAGAAATCCTCTCATCAACCCAAGGCTAAAGACACTAACCAAGAGAAACTCTATCTTCTGCATATTGATCTTTGTGGCCTGATGTGTGTGGAGAGCATTAACGGGAAAAAGTACATCTTGGTGATTGTTGATGATTACTCACGATTTACTTGGGTCAAATTTCTGAGATCAAAGGATGAAGCTCCTAACGCTATCATCAAAATGCATCAAAACTATTCAAGTTCATTTTGAATGCCATAATCCATAATGTTAGAACAGATAATGGAACAGAATTTGTCAATCAGACCTTTTGAGAATTTTATGAAAGTGGCAGCGTCTCGCATCAAACATCTGTTTCTCGCACTCCTCAACAGAATGGCGTTGTCAAAAGATGAAACTGAACTCTAGTGGAAGCTGATCGTACAATGTTGATATTTTTAAAAGCTCTATTATTTCTGTGGGCCGAAGCAATCAATACAACTTGTTATACCCAAAACCGTTCATTGATCCGTCTCCGATACAAGAAAACTCCACATAAGCTGATGCATGACAAGAAGCCAGATTTATCATTTCTTCATGTCTTTTGTTCACTCTATTATCCGACCAATGACAGTGAGGACATGGTAAACGATACGCAAAGCCATAGTTGGTAATTTTGTTGATTACGCGCCAGCAAAGAAAGCTTTCAGAATCTAAAAGAGAACCAAAAAATCAATGGAAACCATGCATTAACATTCGATGAGCTGACAGCGAGGCTAATAACAGTTCAGATAGACCCGGGCTTCATCTTATGACTCCTGAACATCCCAGTTTAAGACTCGAACCAACCTCTACCACATTCAAACTTTTAATCCACCAACCAGAAATGATTGAGATCATTTGTTCCAACCTATGTTTGATGAATAATTCAATCGTCTACCGAGTGCTATTTCTCTAGTTCAAGTAGCTGATACACCAAGCGTTGTTGATATAGCCGATTCACCTGTGTCAACTTCAATTGACCAAGATGCACCATCAACAAGTATCCCATCAAAACAAGAACAAGAACAATCTCCAATTATATCTCAAGGTATTGAAGAATCCCCAAAAACACCACACTTTAATGATGATCCACTTCATGAAACTCTTAATGAAGACTCAACTTCTCAAGGATCGTCATCTAATGTGGAGCCATCCCACACTCCATTTGAACATCATTTTTATTTTTTTTTTTTTTTTGTGTTTTATTTTTTTTTTTTTTTTTTTGGGGTAAATGGACTAAGAAATCTATCCATAAAATGTTTTCAGAAAGATCCTATCTCGCTCAGACGTCCACTAAAGCAACTTCAGACTGACACTATGTGGTGTTATTTCGATGCCTTTTTCACTTCATTTGAACCAAAGAATTATAAAGAAACAATTCTTGAACCCTCCTGGATTGATGCAATGCTAGAAAAAAATACATGAATTCAAGAGACTGCAAGTATGGGAATTAGCACCGTGTCCAGATTTTATAATGTTGATCAAATTGAAGTGGATCTTCAAAGTCAAAAAAGACAAGTGTAGCAGTGTACTAAAAAACAAGGCTCGATTAGTTGCTAAAGGATACTAACAAGAGGAGGGAATAAACTTCAAGGAATCATTTGCACCTGTTGCTAGAATAGAAGCCATTCGTATCTTCATTGCTAATGGTGCCACCAAGATCATGATAATCTATCAGATGGATGTCAAAACGGCTTTCTTGAATGGTAAGCTACACGAAGTGGTTTATGTTTCTCAACAGGAAGGATTCGTAGATCCAGACAAGCCAAATCACGTGTACATGCTCAAAAAGGAACTCTATGGTCTTAAACAAGCGCCACGCACGTGGTATGATATGTTGTCTAGTTTTATACTATCACAAGAATTCTCCAAGGGTGCAGTCGATCCAACACTATTCGTAGGAAAGTAGGACATGACATCTTATTGGTACAAATTTATGTCGATGATATAATTTTTGCCTCTACTAAACCTGCTATGTGTGATAAATTTGCTAAAATAATGACTTCTAAATTTAAGATGTCGATGATGGGAAAAATGACTTTCTTTCTAGGACTTCAGATTTCTCAAAGTCCTAGAGGCATCTTTATTAACCAGTGCAATTATACTTTTGAAATAATAAAGAAATATGGTATGCTATCCAGTGATCCCGTTGACACCCTTATGGTGGACAAAAGTAAACTGGATAAAGATCTACAAGGCAAGCCAGTCCATCCTACACATTATCGTAGGATGATTAGTTCCTTAATGTATCTTACATGCAGCAGACCAGACCTTGTATTTGCAGTGTGCATATGTGCCCAGTATCAGGCAAAGCCTACCAAAAAGCACTTACATGCAGTTAAACAAATCTTTCGATACCTGAAAGGAACCATTGATATGGGTCTTTGGTATTCAAAAGATTCTTGCATTACTCTAACAGCATATGCAAATGCAGACCACGCTTGGTGTCAAGATACTAGACAAAGAACATCTGGATGGGTACAATTCTTGGGAGATAAACTTGTTAGCTGGTCATCCAAAAAGAAAAAGAGCATTGCTATCTCCAGTACAGAGGCGAATATAATGGGCTTATCTAGGTGTGTGGCTCAATCCTTATGGGATGAGATCCCCAACTAACAGACTATGGGCTTAAATTCAATAGAATTCCTCAATGTTGTGATAACAAGAGTGCAATCGCTTTATGCTGCAACAATGTTCAACACTCAAGATCCAAGCATATAGATGTGAGATACCACTTTATTAAGGAGCAAGTGGAAAATGGAGTGGTGAAACTCTACTTCGTCATAACCGAATATCAACTTGCAGACATCTTCACAAAAGCTTTGCTGCGAGGAAGATTCAACTTCTTGGTTGAAAAGCTGGGTATGAAAAGCATGTCTCCTGAAACACTAAAGAGTCTGACAGAGGAAGAGGACGAGTAATGGTGGTAACTCGTGATATATCCTATGGATCATATGTATATAAGAAAATATAAAAACTCAAAAAGATTTTTCATTTTATATAAATTTTTCAAAAAAGAAAATTAAAAATTAAAAAAAACAGAAAATACAAAAATATATTATCTATGACATGTCTTCTGAAAATCAATAACATTTACAGCCTTAGAAATGTCATTCAATAATGACACGGTGCTGTAAATAAAGTTCGAGCAGAAGTTAAAAAGTTTTCAAAACATGTTAATGGTTTGCTACTATTTCTGATAACAACCCGTCATCATTTTAAAGGCATATTTTCGTCAAAAAGAAAACTTGACCTAACAACGAGAAATTAATTTTTCTCAGGTATGAATTACTTTATATTCATACGAAGGCTCGTGTTTATTTTGCAACACAACTCGTGCTTCCTCTATACAATAATGTATGTGTCAATGCACTTATTTGTTTACAATAAGAGAAATCTTATTTCTTAAGGTGTTGATTTTTCAAAAATAAATTTAATCACAAAGTTTCATCAGAAAATGATTTTTCAAGGGATTTGACCACTCAAACAATGATTACAGCTCTTTAACTAGAAAAAGGGTAATTATTTGAGGGGCATAAAATGTCAAATAATCTTCTTCAAAAATCATCATGTGATTAAAGGAAAAGGTTTTAAACAATAACGGATTAATATTTAAAGGGGAGTTAATTAAGTTTAATTTATTTAAGCTTTATATGTTATGTGTTTAATCCTTTGGGGCCTTAATAACAAAATAAGCAGCTTAGTCCAGTAGTTAAAACCTTTAAGGACTATTTGCCAAAAGTCTAACTAGATTTTTCCTTAAGAATGTTATTAAAGAAAATTGCAAGGAAGTATAAACATTAGGGGGTATTTATGTCAAAAATTGAAAGTTTATAAACACAAACACCCCCACCCCGTTTCTTTCTTCACGTCACAAAAACAAACACTCCAAAACTTTATCCTCCATTGCTAGAACTCGAAATTCCCAAGATCACAACAAATCGTGCGTTTCAAACCTTAAGGTAAACTACAAATATGTTTCTTACATCCTAAACAACTTCTCATCATAAAGAATTAAACAAATACCCACAAATTGGACCAAAAACCCTAATTCTTGATTTAGGGTTCTTTAAAATTAAATGTGTTATTTTTGTTAAATTGATTGGGGGGTTTTGATGTTTAAAGGTTGTAGATTACTCCCTCCGTCCCACTTTTATTGTCCTCATTTGACTTTTTGAAGTCTTTCTTTTTCAACTTTGATCATTAATATTTTTTTGTGTTATATAATACTCTATGAAAATTATACCAATGAAAATATATTTAGAAGTCAATCTATTTATATATTTTGCATCAAGTATTATATAGCACAAACAAAAATATTAAAGATTAAAGTGGCAAAAGAAAGACTTCAAAAAGTTAAATGAGGACAATAAAAGTGGGACGGAGGGAGTACTAGTTTGCAACAGTTTTTGATATGGTTAACGCATGGTTGTGTTCTTGGAATTCCATCGAACCTTGACGATGGCAATTCTACTCCACTTCAACTTCTTAAACTTTCTTTCCAAGATTTCCACAGTCTCTTCTACAAAATTCAACCTAGCATCTGTCACACCCTGCCAAGGCAAAATCACACGGCGTGATCGATAGGCATCATCACAACACATGGCGTCACAATAGAGAAATACTAAATGAATTAAAATCCAATATAGAAAAGACACAAAGTGTCATGATAACACCTACAACATTTATCATTCAAATTCATATAGTGCAACCAACCAAGACAAAACAAATGAACATTGATTCCGCAATGCAAGCCTATGGTACAGCTAATTCCTCTTCCTAACTCTTCACACGTTTTGCTCACCTGAAAATGATGCTTAAAACGTCAACAAAATTGTTTGTGAGAGTTACAGGTTTAAGACATACTCATGACACCGCGATCAACATAAACAATATTTACGAACATATATGCTTGGCTATTCTATCACAAAATAAATTCACATTTATCTGGGGTGGATCGTACCCCGCCGTCCCAACAGTCACTATCATCTGGGGTAGATCGTACCCTGCCGTCCCACAAAATCTCCGCGCAGGACTAACAAATCTCCGCGCAAGACTAACAAATCTTCGCGCAAGACCAACCCACTTGACTAGCTGATGCGTAGGTCAAAGTTATAATATGTATAATAATACTACGATGATGAAATTCTTAAACTACCCTTGAGAACAAAGGTAGCAAGAAAAATCACACGAAAATATAATACATGTTTAAACCGGTAAGTGATTACCGGGTCGTTAAGTCCCAACGAGTTGTGAAACTCGCTCTGATTCGGACAATGATTTGAATTAGTTTTCAAAGTTTTTGGAGTGATTATCTAAATCTACAATTAAAAGCAATAAAAACTAACAATTAAAAACATTTAAGCAACTAGAACAATTTAATAATAACGGGAATTAAAATAACACAACAATTAAAATCCTAAAATGTCTAAAATTAATCCTAAAATTATTTTTCTACTTTTTCAAATCCTAGATTACAAATTATTAATAAAAAGCAAAGGCAATTCTAAAACGAGGGTAATTAAAGCTTAAAAAGAATATTTTTTTGATTATTTTTCAATTTTTATGATTTTTTAAAGTTTTGAACTAAATTAAATGTTTAAAAATATAAAAGCTAATTCTAAAAATCTAAAAAAATTACTAAAAGTGTAAAATGATGTGACAAATTTAAGACCTAAAGATAAGCAGGAACAATAAGCTCTAAAAGAACTTATACAAGGCTACGACTTATTTATTTAAAAAGGAAATAAAACAATGATAAAAGAAAAGTGTAAGCAAGATATGAAGAATGAGCTATTGAAGCACAATGGTTAATAGGTGTTGAGTGTGGGACGTGTGTGTGTGGAACATGAGGTCATGGGTTCGAATCTATGGCCTCTTGTTTTTATATATTTTTTTTTGAAAAATTTAAAAAGTAAAGTTGTAGAACAGCTTGAAATAAGCACTTTTTGTAAAAGAAACTATTTTCTAAATTCACTAAATAAGCTAGAAATCAGCTGAAAAGCTAACAGAATCTATAAAACTTCTTTTTGAACTTTTATGAAAACTTAAGCATCTAAAAGGTTAAAATAAGCTAAAACCTAACTTCTAAACTAACCCTAACCTAATAAGCTAATATGAAAA
>BQNB010070088.1:0-27238 GCA_026074375.1 Tanacetum coccineum
AATTTAGACAAAAATTGGTGTCTTCGCACCTTTGAAGCATCTTGTCTACACGAGAGAGGCAACTTCTGAATGAATTCCCAAAGACCGAGAAGTCGTCCATGAAGACTTCCATCGTATTTTTGATCATATCATGAAAGATAGCCATCATACATCTTTGGAACGTGCCCGGTGCATTGCATAAGCCAAAAGGCATGCAACGGTAGACGAACGTTCTGTAAGGACACGTGAATGTTGTCTTTTCTTGATCATGAGGGTCGATGGGAATTTGAAAGTAACCCGAGAAACCATCGAGAAAACAATAGTATTCGTTTCTAGCTAATCTCTCAAGCATTTAATCCATAAAGGGAAGTGGAAAATGGTCTTTATGGGTGGCTTCATTTAACTTACGGTAGTCAATGCATACACGCCACCCCGTAATCAATCGAGTCGGGATCAACTCATTTTCATCATTTTCAACAACGGTAAAGCCACCCTTTTTCGGTACGCAAGGTACGAGGCTTACCCAAGGACTATCCGAGATCGGGTAAATTAATCCGGCATCAAGAAGTTTTTCAACCTCCTTTTTGATGACATCGTGGATTTTCGGATTCACCCATCTTTGGTGTTGGACCGCCGGTTTGTAGTCTTCTTCCATAAGAATCTCGTGAGTACAAAATTCCGGGTTAATACCCTTAATGTCGGAGAGTTTCTAAGCGATGGCTCGCTTGTGTGACTTCAAAACCATTATGACATCGGGTTTTTCCTCAACACTCAAGTCTTTAGAAATTATAACGGGCAACTTGTCGTCACCCTCCAAAAATACGTATTCGAGATGAGGAGGTAAGTCCTTGAGTTCGACCTCGGGAGGTTCATCAATTGAAGATGTATCATTTTTAGCTTCACAAACTTTAAGTTCTTTTTGATTTTCGGGCAAATAATTTCCTTGAGTGGGAGGGGGTAATGATGGATCATCATTGAGAAATGCTTCGAGAAGAAGAATGTCCTCCTCCGAGTCGTAATAAGAGTGATCAACTTCCGGTGAAGTTAGATCATCTTCAAGAGCGAGGAAAGCGTCGGCTTCCTCAAGAAGAAGAAAATCACTATCCCCGAAGGGAGTGAGGGTCGGAGAAGAGGTAGAAACGATCGGGTCATAATAAGGAGTGGGATTGCCACTCGCGATCATATCGGAGAAACCGAGAACTTCTTGAGAATACTCCTCACAAGCCATTTCAATGACGTCGATTCGGTTCACAGTCATATCATTATAATTAGCCGAGTATCTCGAAGTTTGATCAAGATTAAATGTAACGGCTTCTTTGCCAACACGAAGAGTTAATTCTCCTTCGTAAACATCAATCAAGGCATGTCCGGTCTTTAAGAAGGATCTCCCGAGAATTAGGGGAACTCGGGGATCGGCATCAAAGTCTACGACTACAAAGCCGGCCAGGAATTGGAACTTTCCTATTTTTACGTAGACATCTTCGGCGATACCGATTGGTTGAGAAATTGATCGGTCCGTAAGTTCAAGAGTCATACAAGTCGGAGTGAGCTCCGGAAGAGAAAGCTTTTTACACACGGATAATGGCATGAGATTTATGCTAGCGCCAAGATCGGCCAAGGCTAAGCACTCATCCATTCCCGGAAAATCACACGGGATGAGAAATTTGTCGGGGTCTCTAAGTTTTTCGGGTAACTTTTTGAGGAGGACCGCCGAACAATGCTCATTTAAAGGTGTTCTTGCTAATTCAAACAATTTTTCTTTGTTACTAATTAAACTCTTAAGTGTCGAGGCAAATTTAGGCATGAGAATTAAAGCATCCGCGAAGCTAATGTCGAAATGCAAATCTTGAAAGATTTGGTAAAATTTCTCAATTTGATTGTTAGCTTTTTCGCGGATCTTTTGGTCATTAAGTCTAGACGGATATGGAATTGATGGTTTCGGGTTAGGCTTCAGAACACTAACGGGAGCAACAACGTGCTCAGAATTTAGTACATGAGGTTGAACTTGGACAACCGAAGGTTGGACGTCTTTGGTACTTCCATTATTAGTAGGAGGTACCATGTCCTTTGTCACCTCGGTTTCACGTTCCACTACTTTAAGAGAAGAAGAAGTAGTAGGAATCGTGGGTCCTTGATAAATAACACCGCTTTGGGTGGTAATACCCTTCAAATCTTCATTCGGGTTAGTGATGGTATTACTAGGAAGTGTCCCTGAACTCGAAGTAGAAGTGGTATTGGAATTCACGAACTTGGTAAGCATGTCCGTTAAATTGGTCATTTTATTTTGCAAGTTTTGATTTTGATTTTGCATATTTCTCATAACTGCATCATTAGCTTTGATGTAGTTTTGAAAATCCTCCTTCGACACACCTTGTGTTTGAGGAGCCGGAGCTTGGTAAGTCGGAGGTTGATTAACCTGGGGTCGGTAAATTTGGCCTTGGTTGTAATTATTCTCTCGGTTTTGATTATTTCCTTGGTTTTGTTGAACGGGAGGAAAATTGGGAGGTCGAATTTGATTTGCAATCGGGGGTCGGTAACTGGTATTTCCTTGATTGAAATTAGCCACGGCGGCTTGAGAAACATATTCTTGAATATTGTCACGATAAACGTTGCCATCGGTGGCAGGACAATTTCTGTAAGAATGAGCACCACCACAAGTTACACAATTTTCCTCGACCGCTTTTACGGTAGCGGGAGCTTGGGATTGGTTTTTCTTATCGAGAAGTAAGGCTTTCACCATATCTTTAAGTTTGGCAACATCGGGAGAAATACCGGGGGTAGAATTGCTCGTACTCACTTTGGCAACAACTGGTTTGTTTCGTGAATTACGAACATTGGATTTGCTCTCGATGATTATTAGGCAATCTCGAGGCATTTTATCCAAAAAATTACCACCCGCGGCGGAATTCAACGAATCTTGATCATTAGAGTTCAAAGCATTGTAGAACGTATCGAGTTGATGTAATTCCGAAAATCCATGATGTGGACATGCTCGAAGAAGATCGTTGAATCGGTCCCATGACTCGTAAAAAGTTTCATCAAATCGTTGTTGAAATCTCGTGATTTCATTTCGAAGGTTTGTTGTCTTGGAGGGAGGGAAAAATTTGTTTATGAATTTCGAAACAAGATCAACCCATGTAAGAATCGATCGAGGGGGTTCTTTTTTGAGCCAAATCCGGGCGACCCCCTCAAGGATTTCTAGACGGCGTCAGAACGTGGCCGATTTAAAGAAACCCTAAAAGATTCTACGAGGCGACGACGTCAGAGACATAAAGCGACGCCATCGCGCCTCTTTTCTATATATACAAATCCGTTTTTAGGGTTTTAGTGTGTAACTTTTGAGAGACGAACCCTAGTTTTAGAAGACAATTTTAGCAGCCTTTGGGCTCGTTTTTAGGGTGTCAAAACCCTCTTGTAACAACCTCAATTGCATGATTTAATCAAGTGAAGTTCATTTATCTTTTATCACTTAATATGTTTATGTGTTTTGTGATAGATTCTTGTTCTTCTTCTTTATTTGCCTTGCAAGGCTAGATCTATTACTCCCTCCATCCCATATTAAGTGTCCACAATTAAATCTTTTAAGTCTTTTTTCCCCAACTTTGACCATAAATATTTTTGTTTGTGTTATATAATATTGAACGAAAATTTTACCAACGAAAAATATTTTCAAAACTCTATCCGTTCATATATCTTGCATCAAGTATCATATAACATAAGAAGAAATCATTAAGGTCAAAGTTGAAAAAAAAAGACTTTGAAAAAGTCAAGTGGACACTTAATGTGGGACGGAGGGAGTAGTATTTACTTATGATTGTCTGAAACTTAGTTTGTTGATCCTTTTAATGTTGCTTCTTGTGATGGATGTGCGAGTTAGGCTTTAGAAAACTAGCCATAAGATATTAAATTGGCATAGACGTCTAGAGTAACGCGAGTGTGTAGTAAGGATACCATCGGTAACAGTCTTCATACTGCCTTGCCCCTAATATGGTTGATCCCTCTTAAGGTATTTTAATTGCATGTAATATACTCTTAGAGGCCTTGTAATAGTCTTCATACTACCTTACTTGTGCCTTGCCTTAATGGAATATTACGTATATGGCGGGTTCGTGTAATTCGTTTATGACTTGGAAAATACTTACACAGATCATCACAAGTGTGACAAAGCAACATGATTATGAAAAGTAAACTAAGGAGTAATGCAAGATTAAGTAAATACGTTCGTTTATCATATAAGTTATCACCAAGTAGTTTAGATATTAATTAGTTTAATTAGTTAAAACCCAACCAACCTCTCAACCAATGATTTTACATGCTTTTATAAAATATAAAATACAAAAAGAATCTTCTCTCAACTCCGTAGACCTCTGTTAGATTATGTTCGAGCCTTCCTAACCTATTCCCCTAGAGAATGATAACAACCCCCGAGTCTTGCCTATACTACACTGCAACAATTAGGTGCACTACCTAGGGGATTAAAAAACTTCCTGTGAAGTCCTTACAAGACTCCACATCAAGTTTTTGGCGCCGTTGTCGGGGAGAACCTTGTTTAGCTTAGGTCTACTCGCTTGAATCCTTTCAAGTGAAATTTTATTTTCAGTAAATTAGCTTTCTTGTAGTCTATCTTTTCTTTATTTTATTTGTTTCGTAAATCATTTTTGTTGACCTCCATGGGAGACGAAAATCATATCCGTACTCTTGAAGATTACTCCAAACCTAGCCACGAGGGCTATAGGAACACCATTGAGCTCCCGGAAGGGAACAATGTGGTGCCTCTTTGATCTGACACCATCTGGTTGGTTCAAAATGGATGCTCATTCCACGGAATTCGATCCGAGGATCCAAACCATCATCTCAAGGATTTCTTAAAACTTGTGGACTCACTTCACCTTGATGTTGCAAATAGGTAAAGAACGCATCTGCGTTTATTTCAATTTTCCTTTCGCGATCAAGCTAGCAACTGGCTTGAGCGTCTTCCAGCATGATCCATCTTCACATGGGAGGATCTTACTACTCGTTTCCTTGCTCAATTCTTTTCATCGGGAAGGACTGCAAAACTTCGTAATGACATCCAGATGTTCCACAACATCAAGGAGAATCTCGTTCTGGAGCATGGACTCGTTTCAAGGACTTACTCCAAAAAGTCCCTCATCATGGCATCGATCTTTGGCTCCAAGTCCAAATCTTTTATGACCATGTCAATCCTGCCACAAGACGAACCATCGATCAATCTGCCGGTGGTAAGCTTCGTGACAAAAATGCCGAAGAATCGTGGGCACTATTAGAGGACCTAGCCATCTATGACAATGAAAGTTGGAATGACCCAAGGAACTTCGCTAAACTGGTCAAGGCAATCTCTTTGCCTCAAGATGTCCTGAGTACATTCGACCGTCGTCTCATTGAGCTCAAAAATCAAGTCCAACGCTTGATGGAAGCTTATCTTGCTCTTAAATAGCTTGTTTAAGTGAACAAAATATCTTCTTCATGTGAGATCTGCAGTGGTCCCCACGACACTCAATATTGCATGGGAAATCCCGAGCAAGCTTTTGTTGAGTATGCGTCCTCGTGTACAGACGAAGCGGGAGGTAAGTGGGTCACTTTCGAACCTGAGCAAAACAATCTTGGTGACACTTATAATCCATCATAGAAAAGTCACCTAAACCTTAGGTGGAGACAACCCCAAAATTCTCAAAATAATTTTTCAAACCCACCTAATCGGTTTCAGCCAAACGGTTCGTTCTCGAGCCGTCCCTTCAACAACAATCCTCAAAATTTTAATAGTCAATCAGATATCGAAGGATTGGTGTCCAAATTCATGGCATCTCAAAACGCTAGATTGTCCAAGTTTGAAGCCGATTTCAAACAACAACAAGGCGAGATGACCAATAAAATTGACACAGTCTTGAAGGCCGTCATCGATCGAATAACGGGAGCACTCCCTAGCAACACGGTTAAAAACTCGAAATTGAATGTTTATTCTACCTCTCCAGTTTTGTCTGCTTGTTCTTACCCAACGGAGGACCCCCAATGCTCTACCTGAACCCACTGTTCGATCAACACTGTCACAATATGTCCCAAGCAACCAAACAAATCCTATGATGACAAGTCAGAAGAAGAAGCGCGAAAAGAGGAGGGTGACCCCGAAAACATCAACACCACCCCACCCTCACCACTTGATCTATCAATCTCATTCATCACAAAAAAAGTTTACAAACTCAATTCATTTCTTGAGTCATCCGACTTGGTTCCCCGATCATCACATACAGAGTTTTTCTGCACAAAGGATGATGGAGACGTAATGTTTATTAAAATAATTAGGAAGTATGATGATTCTCATGAAGAAGGACCTGAAGATGAGGAAAATACGACAACGGAAGGGTTAGAAGTAGAGTACTTTGACACATTTCTGACTAGGAGCGAACTAGCATATCATAAGTACCTAATGAGTGGCCCAATTCCATCCTTGTTTCTAAGAAACCCCATTATCACAAAGGGATGCCCATCAAACCTTAAAATACCATGCAACATTGGACATGTGCATGTGTAAAAAACTTACATAGATCTTAACTCCCCTCTGAGTGTCATGACCCGAATGTTGTATAATTGGATCAAGAGAACAAAACTTGACCCTAGGAAAGATCCAAATATAGGGGTAAGCAATTTCACGGGAAGGATTAAGGGGATGTACATTTTTGTAGGAAACTTCACTTATTTCATAGACTTCATGATTATTGAGGATATTAGTTCAATCGTAGACCCTAGGTTATCACAAGTAGTACTATGGAAGCTCTTTGTTGAAATATCCAATATGACCCATGACCCTTCACTAGGGGTAGTGAAGTTCACTGACAGAATCGATGAGATTGCCTATAAGATGCCCCATAAGATTAAGCAATATGACTCGCTATCTGACTTAGAGAAAGAGCATATGAAGTTAGTCTACCTTAGGAACGAGGAGGACAAGAGAAGAGGAGTGGAGTACGTGATAAGCAAGATACTAGGGTTCTATAAAGAATGTCTAGAGCTTAGACCTGAATATTTGACTAGAGTTGCAGATGAAGGAGAAGTCACGTAAGGACGTGTGACTTCGAGTCTAGCTACAAGACTCACAAATAAAGAAAAGCGCTTTTTGGGAGGCAACCCAATAATTATTTTCTCGCATTTAGGAGTGTCTTATGTTTTAATTCTTTATCGTTTATTTTTTATGTTTGAATTATTTGTAATCATGCTTTGTTTTGTTTCTAACTTCGTCTTATTAACAATCAAAGGTATTTTGCATAAAATAAATGTAGGGGAAAATATCCGGTTTATAAGAACCAATTCAAACATATAAAATAAATTTTTTAGATTAATTCGCGTCAGTTTCGAGTCATATGATTGTAATGATTAATCTCAGGTTTTATGCAGAAAATCACTAATAGAATTACATGCAGGAAATTTTTCAAGAAAAACGATAGTGAAAATTTCATAGTGTGTGAAGACGGCGTTAGGTTTTGCTCCTGACGGCCTCGCGCCTCCAAACCTGTGAAAATTCGAAAATTTTCTATTATTTTTGAAAAATAATTTGTAAAACATCCAAAATTTGTAATTTTCTTATAAACCTGCAGAAACCTATGATTACATCATCCCTTTCATCCTATCTTTACTGCTTTCATAGAGTCAACCCTAAAAGTTTCGTTGTATATATCATTATCTTGTAGATTTTATGCCAGGTGTAGTTGTCTTTGTCTTTGATTTACAGGTTATATTTGATGAGAAGAAGCTTGGAAGTTCCTAGGAAGTTTCCAGATGACTATTCTTGGAGGACGATTTAACCAGTTATCGCATGTTTCTTCTCCATTAGTGAGCAAACCAGGAGAGTACTAGTTTCTTTTACTTGTTTTCTTTTCCCTTTATTCATTTTACGGGTACTTTTAAGAACATTGAGGACAATGTTCAACTTAAGTGTAGGGGGAAATAAGCCTTAGAAACTATTCCATTAATTGCCATTTGCTTTATCCTTAAAATGATGGGTAATATATCAAAACATAGCGTAAAAGGTAATTTTAACCTAAATTTTTAAAAAAATTTATGACACATACCTACAAAAACTGAGTATTAATAGCGTTTTATGGATAGGAATTTATATGACTAGCACAAAAACCCTTAAAATTCCACCCTAAAAATGTGAGGTTCGCCTTTAGATCTATAGGAATTAGGGTATCCATTTTTAATACCCAAGATAATTTTACCTTTAGCTTTCTCGAGTTAAGGAATGAGCAATCATGTGTATCTATTCCATCCTTATGGATGTGTATATGTGGTTTTGTTGCATTTTCTGGAGCATTGGTATCGGTTTAAAATTATATGAGTGTACCGGTAGTGTATTAAATTCTAGAACATGTTTTTGTGATTCATCCCGAGATCGCATAGTAAGAATTAGGATTTGCTAAATGATAAGAGGCAATAGGATTAACCCATGTTTTAAACCTGTATTTGTTATGATGGTCACCTCGATCATATAACTATCCCATACCCTTGCCATGCACTCATTTTTAGTGCATGATACCCCTAGTACACCCTCCGAGCCTATCATTTTTTATGATTCTCGTAATTTTCTGGTTAAGCTGGACTATTAATGAAGAGCATTGTTAACCCTTAAACCAATTGTTACACCTAAATCACCTTAGCCTACCTTGTATGTACTCGCTTTTAGTATATTATTGGTTTTACCCAAGTTAATTATTTGAGTACACGGTTGCTAAGTCCTTATCCTTGTATATACTGTTTTAGGACGATTGGGATTCATGGTAGTATTTATCTAATGAAGAATTGGGGAATAAGTAATTTATTACCCCTAATGGAGCTCAATAAGGTCCATGATATATTGATCCACCTCAAATTGGGTCATTAGTTAGATTGTAATTATGAGTTCTAAAACTCAAGTATAGGGGTGTATTTATAAACCCCAAGTTGTGATGTATTATGTTATTAAAAAAAAGAGATTGATGTTGAGTTGTGTAGAGTTTGTATATCTTTTTCTGAGTCGTTGGCTTAGCAACCCAATCAGCCTGTATTCTTATAAATAATTAGCTAACCCTTTCACTCCAAATTCACCCAAAAAGTCACCCTAAATATATCCTATCCGTTTTTGTTTCCATTAATGTTATCTTACACCTACACATCACAACCCTTTAAAGACCTCTTTGATAGTAATGACTAGTACTGGCGCCTAGCGATGGAGGTTTGATCCTTTACCAAGCTTATGGTAATTTATATGCTATGACAGGTAATGAGTGTTATTTTCTTGTTTCCCCATAATTGTTATAATTCATTATACCTGAGTGAAAGAGAGAATCCAAACACTTATGTGAGGTGCTAGTTATACTTTTTGTGCTTTTAATTACAAGGTCTAGAAGGTTGTGTCATAAACTGCTTTTAAAGAGTAGGTTAAATGCCCCTAATATTGCTATTGTCTAGGTAGAAAAGTCCATTTGCTTGAAGACAAGCAAATCCCAAGTGTAGGGTTATTTGATGAGGTGTCATTTTATACACTATTTCAGGATCATTTAACCCCTTAAATCATGCAAATATGCCCAGATTATGTGCTTAATTGTTTGTTTTTGTATTTTTAGCACTTGGATGGCTTTTGGAGAAAACACACGTGACTTGGGATCAATTAGAGAAGAAACGGAAAAGACCACAACTCTACAGCAACTATCTTGAAGAAATTCCTAACAGTAGCTGTGGACGGCATCACAAACTATAAGCGACGGCGTCAGGATTATTCAAGAGACGGCGTCAAGGATTTCTAGACTCCGTCAGAACATAGCCGACTTAAAGAAACCCTAGAATATTCTACGAGGCGACGGCGTTAGAGACATAAAGCGACGCCGTCGCGCCTGTTTTTCTTTATATATAAATCCGTTTTTAGGGTTTTAGTGTGTAACTTTTGGGAGACGAACCTTATTTTTACAAGACGATTTTAGCAGCCTTTGGGCTCGTTTTTAGGGTGTCAAAACCCTCTTATAAGAACCTCAACTGCATGATTTAATCAAGTGAAGTTCATTTATCCTTTACTACTTAATATGTCTATGTGTTTTATGATAGATTCTTATTCTTCTTCTTTATTTGCCATGCAAGGCTAGATCTATTAGTATTTACTTATGATTGCATGAAACTTAGTTTGTAGATCCTTTTAATGTTGCTTCTTGTGATGGATGTGCGCGTTAGGCTTTAGAAAACTAGCCATACGATATTAAATTAGCATAGACGTCTAGGGATACGCGAGTGTGTAGAAAGGATACCATCGGTCACAGTCTTCTTACTACCTTACCCCTAATATGGTTGATCCCTCTTAAGGTATTTTAATTGCATGTAATATACTCTTAGGGGCCTTGTAATAGTCTTCATACTACCTTACTTGTGTGTTGCCTTAACGGAATGTTACTTAGACGGCGGGTTCATGTAATTCGTTCATGACTTAAGAAAATATTTACACAAATCATCACAAGTGTGACAAAGCAACAGGATTAGGAGAAGCAAACTAAGGAGTAATGCATGATTAAGTAAATACGTTCGTTTATCATATAAGTTATCATCAAGTAGTTTAGATTTATAATTAGTTTAATTAGTTAAAAACCAACCAACCTCTCAACCAATGATTTTACCTGCTTTCATAAAATATGAAATACAAAAAGAATCTTCTCTCAACCTTGTAGACCTCTGTTAAATTATGTTCGAACCTTCCTAACCTATTCCCCTAGATAACGATAACAACCCCTGAGTCTTGCCTATACTACACTGCAACGATTAGATGAACTGCCTAGGGGATTGTTGTCACACCCCGCCAAGGCGGAAACGCGAGGCGTAAACAAGAATGGATATCATCACAACACATGGTGTCTACATAGAGAATACTAAAATGAAAACTGAAGTAAAGCAAAGACACAAAGTGTCATAACAATACCCTAAACCTAATGGTCTTTATTAATGAGAAAGAGGTCTCGTCAATAAATGACATGCAAAACATAATCCAAACAATTCATGCAAACACAATTATTCAAACAGAAAGCATAAATAACTCCAAGCATCCTACGGTCTCTTCTAGCCACTTCGCTCTATCTTAGCACCATTAAGCTCACCTAAAAATGATGCTTAAAACGTCAACATAAAGTTGAGCGAGAATCATAGGTTTACGACATACAACAATATCCAAAATAAACTTTAAATTAGCTGCTGCAATTACCAAAACAATTCATGACAACAGATAACAACAACGGGACGGAACGTGCCCACGATCCACAATCATTCCAACTACATATGTGCGCTACATGGCCTCATATTAGCTCACGCAGTCTTACCACCGTCACACCTCGTTTTGCATATTGGGATCCACAATACCAAACATATCATATCGCAACACAACGGGACGGAACGTGCCCACGATCCAATACACATAACTACAACAAGCTTAAAAAACATTTTAACACGACAACAAGACAAGCATCATTCTCACCCTAAAATAACATGAGAAAAAGGGGCTATGAAACTCACCTTTGCTTAGCTTTCCAAAAGATTCCAATAAAAAGCTTCACAAACAACTAGCACAAATCTAAACAACAAAATAACTCGTGTTACACGCTACTAAGCCAAAAGCTTAATGCACATGTAACAATCATATGATGGATGTCTAAGGTGTTTTATTAACCCCATGGGTCACCCCGACACCATACCCAACTTTAACCACTTCATTAACAAGTTTCACTAGTTAGTCATAATTTGTTCAAAACTACAGAATTTTAACATGAATTAACGTACTCAAAACCTCTACTTACCGACCTCCATAATTCATACCAAAAATCACCTATGTTCATTTATGATTATATTAACTACCTTATGATTCTCAAGAGCCATTTACATGCACAAGTACTCCTAAGAAAATAAAACTTCAAAACAGTCTCAGTTCGGATATGATTGCACACTAAAATGTTTGGACCTAAAAACCATACTTAGACTCCAAATCAGAAGCTCTCTTTTGAGGGATTTCTAATAGACACAGAGAAATAAACTTCTGTAGAAGGGATAATCCTAATTCAATTTTTAAGTGGGGGTTGTATACCTCGTAATCTGACCTAAATCTGACTCGTATTTACTGCTTTGATAACTTTTCTTGCAACCAACGTTTGAATGACTTCCCCACCTCAAGACCTTCGAGGTTGGATTTTCTGGAAACTAGACTCTCTGAGCTACGTTATAGACACCAGAAACTTGACAAAAGCTATTACCATCATTGAGATATCAGCCAAACAACATAACCCTAAATTCTGCCGCAATCTAAATCAAATTCTAACGCGAATTAAGTATAACCAATTACACCCATAAGCTTCTAATTAAACCCTAATCATTATAACATGAGTATTGTATCATTAATTTCAGATTTAATGAAACCCTAATTATCCACCATATTAATTATTACATGATTAAAGATTAAGTAAAACTTACCTTAAAATTTGTTTTCTTCACAAAAGCAAAAACCCTAATTTTTTTCTCCTCTTTTCTTCTTTGTTTGACCGGTTATACAAGGGGAGAGGGTTATGGGATTTTATTTTGTATTTATAGGCCCTCAACTAATTATAGATAAAGTCTAATTAGTATTTGTTTTCTTTTAAAATTCCTTTTTTCTTTCTTTTTCCTCTAAAATTAGTTTTTTACTATTCATGTATAAAAAAATATTTTTTATTTATTTATTAATTACTTAATTATTTGCTTTACCTTAAGTTTTTATAAAAACCTAATCTTATTTGAGCATACCTTTTTGCGTAAACGCAATTTACTGGACCTTTAAAAATAATAAACTTTTCATTTTTATTAAACCTAACATTCCAAAAATAGAAATTTTATTTCTTCCTTATTCTAACTACTAGAACTTAATCTCATCTTAATATTACTAACACATAAATACGTATACGTATAATTACTTACACAATTAACGCGAAACCGCTTCAATCACCAAAATCATTTCCTTGTCACCAAAAGTGAACGAAATGAATTTCACAAAATCCAATCCCAATGAGACAATCACGCTCAATGGATTGATTATCCAATCTCACATATCCCACACAAACACATATAACCACGTATAAACACATATAACACATAACCCATACATATAGAACAGATATTTAGGTCAACACTACAGTTTGACCAACCTGCTCAAGCCATGGTTGTCACACGAGCCTTAGTTATGACTATTGGCTTGGATGTTCCTAAACGAATACTAGAAGCTCAGATCGAAGCCTAGAAACCAGAAAATCTTGTAAATGAAGATGTAGGCGGTATGATCAGAAAGGATATACCCAAGGAAAAGTTGGAACCACGCGCCGACGGGACTTTATGTTTACACGGCAGGAGTTGGTTACCTTGCTATGGAGATTTAAGATCCATGATTATGCACGAATCTCACAAGTCAAAATACTCTATCCATCCTGGTTCTGAAAAGATGTACCAAGATATGAAAAAGCTATATTGGTGGCCCAATATGAAAGCTGACATCGCCAGGTATATCAATTCATTTATAAATACAACTAATTTCTGTTTATTATCCAAATACTAATAAAAGATAGCTTAAGGACTAATTAGTTAGTTGAAATCTAATGTTTCCAACATTCTCAACTCTTTCTTTACAAGAAAGCTAAATAGTCATCTGAGTAAACTTTTCAAATATTTATTTCAGATTTACAAATTATAAAGGATTTAAATGATATGATGAGTGTCTTATTGTACATGTGCATACTATTACAAGTGTCATAGTATGTAATTGTCACAGTACCTTTTCTAAGGTATTTGAAGCCAACAACATACCTATATGAAACAGTAATCTTTATAGTTTCTCAAAATATAAAGTATTCTTATTCTTTAATGTGTATGGCCCATTAATGCTCATGCGGGGGGGGGGGTATGAAGCATATATGGTTAGCAGTTTCATCAATTAAAATGATGAAATTAATATCTTAACTAAGATTGAATATGCTCTGGCATTTGTGTTACACAAAATCATCTAGATGCCTTATATAATTCGTAAACGTTTATTTTACTTTTAACAGTCACCTAAATACTCTCAATTAGATACTGTTGTTGTCAGTTAATCTTGCTCTTGTGAAAAGTAACAACCAACCACATACAATATATATATATATATATATATATATATGGGAAATATTAGCTACAATTTATTGTAGCTAATTGGCTATAATTTTGTAATATAATTGTAGGCCATGGGGAATTCTGTTTGCAGGTCCTGAGTAATTTCTTGTGTATTTTTCGTAGTACAATTGGCTACATTAATTGTAGGCAAGTATCCCCAATATAATATATATATATCTTATATATATATATATACTACTATTTGATTAGTTGCAAAACGTGTCCGATGGGCGGACATGACTTGTAATAATTGTTTACATTATTCTGTTTTGCTAAATATTGGTTTTTAAAATTTTTATATTATACATAGATTTTTTAAGCATAGTTGTAATGTTTGTCAATTTGTTTGAAGTTATCATTTTTTAAATGTTGTTGTTAATTTTTTTTGAAAAAAAATATTTTTTAAGAAAAACTTCTATATAAAAGAAATGTAATTTATCAATTTTAAATAATTGAAGGTGTATATAGTTGCAAAGCCCGCCCGATGGGTGAGCTTTCTTTGTGAGTGTCTAAGGAATAAATTAAGTAACGGTTAATGAATTACGAACATTGTTAAATATTTATAGAGTAAATAACGAACAAAAATAAATATATCAAAACGATCATGCACATGGAAACTTAATCATGGTAGCATAACAAATGGTAACTTGAACAACACAATGTTGATGATGATACAATATCTGTATATGCAACTAAGGGATGCCATGAAAAACAACAACGCACATTTGATATATCTATCTTACAATTGGATTTTAACATCATTCTTTTATGACCATTAACAAAGTATGACTTTAGTTAAAGATATCGGCTTTTCTCGGTTAACAGGTAGTTAGCCCATGTTATCGCGGTCTGTTTTGACCTCTTGTCATTGAACATAACCTATTCATATGTAAAAAGTCCTTGCCCATTATGTAGATTCTTGTAGTACATGTTGTCAAAAGTTGGTGGTGTATTGGGATCTATAGTTATAGCTATCCTCATGTCAACGTTCTTTGGGAACTCTTGCTGCAATTATGTTTCATAACTTGGGCTTAGTGTTGGATCAACAATATTTTGTTTCTTAAAGTTGTATATCTTGTTTGAAAACTGGTGGTAGAGTCACAGTGGGAGAATTTGAAGGTGTGTGCACCTGGACATGGTAACTACATTAGCAATTATGGTATGCATTTATAGAGTAACCATATAACATCTTTTGAGAGTTTTGAATGATGAGCAGCAATATGAATTAGTCGATTTGGTGTTCGCTTTTATCGCAAATGGATCAAACCCAAAATATTGTAACATGAAAGGGGTCTAAATTTGCCAACACTTTTACTTTAATGAATAAACTGTTACATTTGGGTGAACGGGAACCAGCCATGTCAACGCTTACCAAAAGTTAACCTGTTTAGACAGTTTATTGCACAGGCTTAATTGATTAAAAAAAGATGGACAAAGAAGATTTTGGTTCAAAGGTAAACATCGTCCTTTTTGACTCCTTGCCCGACCCAACCTGATTTGATACCTCAAATACTGAATGCAGAAACAAAACATACCCAATGTGAAAGGAATGACGTAGATAAACCCTTTAATAAAAAAGTTCTAAAGATACATTTAATATTAAAAGTATATAATCAATCAATAATTATACCATCTTGATTAGAAAAAAATATACATGTAGAAAGAAACTTTCGACGGCAGAGAAGTTGTTCATGTCGGCAACCATCTGACCTATGTAGTTAGCCATGTTTGTAAGGGAGCTTAAAGCAACAGAAGCAATGGTGTCATGTAGATTTGATCATTTGATTAGAAAAAACATGGACAAAGAATTTTTTGTTCAAAGGTAAACATCCCCTTTTTTACTCCTTGCCCGACCCACCCCGATTTGTAACTTTATGTCACTTTAAAACTTTAAACATCACTGGTACTTGACCGGTTCCGCTGGAGCTGACTACTAGCCGAAGTTCGTCCTGGTATCTAGTCAATATCACTCGATACGGAGTTTCTTCCTTCATTCCATTCCTTTATCTCCTGCCGTCTTGAACCCATCGACGAATTCTGACCATTTCTAGAGAAAATCTGACCCAACAACCCCTCAATCGATTCAGGAGACGAGTATGCTTTCACCGATAAACCATGGGAAGATTCATTCAAGAATTCCTGATAAACTGGCATAATAAGCTTAATAGTTGCCTCTTTTATTTGCGCTCTCAAATGATCTTCAGGAATACTATCCTTACTTCTATGCCTCTGTGCAATCTCTTCAAACCCCTTTAAAAATGCCTCGATCTTACCCTTTGCAGCAGCTCTAGTTCCACCTTCTTTAGTTCCATCTATTTCTTCTTTGTCAAGCAATCTTACTAACCCACCCCATGCTTGCTTCTCGTATAAGTAAGCCGCTTCTTTCGTCATAACTTTGTAGTTTTTCCTCATAAAATTCTCACCCAGTAGTTTCCCAACCTCAGTGTTCCTAGTCCTCATGTAAATATACCAATAAGTGTTCATGGTAAAAACTGTTGGATTATGTGAGTTAGACTAGCTCAATCACGACTAGAAGTGTGTGAGCCTATTGGGGGCACACACGATAAAACATTTAGAGCGCGTTATGTTACTTCATGAAAATGTTTCTATGTAAACCTTTTGGACATTAAATGGACAAGACAATAATACCATGTATATCTCTTCTTGTGTCCGATTTAGAAGGTCATAGAAGGATCTTGGGAAGTGTCTTGGTTCAATGAATCATAGTGATAAGAAAAGAAAACTTGTGATAAGGTTTAAGTGGTGTGAATGGGATTTAAAGAGGCTATAAATACCTCCATTCTTGGTTCTCATTGTTGCGTCTAACAGCAAGCAATTCACACATAAAACCTTTTTTCTCTTTCCTTGTTCACTATAACAGCCAAATACAATAATACATAACTAGGGTTATTAGTTTTTGGTTCTGCTATTTCGGTTAACTCCTTTTGAGGTTATTCGATTTGTGGTTTGATCCAAGGCAGTTCCAGGAGTTGTATTACGTTGGTTTACTTGTTCCCAAAGAGTGGGAACTGTTTGATTCGATCTAGGGTTTAGTTTTGGGCTTATTCGGTTCATACTGCCTATTTCGGTTACAACCGAATTCGGTTAAATCCTAGAGAGCACCTGCTGTATTTCGGTTACAATTACAAGAGTGGTTTTTGGGACTTTATTCAGGGGTGTTTGGTTTACAATAGTTGTATTGGATACACGTGGAGTTTGGACTAGCATCCGGGCGTGCTTGTTTACGTGTTTGTGTGAGCACTCGTAGAGGTGACCACTTAGTCACTCGTTTCTTATTCTCGGTTTCTATTAATTGCTGGTGTCTACAAGGGTATGTTCCTATTTACTCTTTTACATTCCTTATTGTGTTTTACATGTGTGTTAATTATTATACTAGACTAGATCTATCCGCTGCGTACTCGTTAGAGTTAAATTGGTTAACTTGATTGTTAAATTCCAACAATGACTAGCATTTCATTTCATCCATTTGACATGCTACTAGTTTCGTGTATTATAATATTTTTGTTCAAATTGCCTAGCTACATGCTTATGCATGCATATATAACTGATGCGTAATTTCTTTTAAACAAAACTACATCAGGTTTTACATTTATAAAACCCTAACTACCTCGACTATTCCTACGCACTAAAGAGCAGTGTACCCTGTCGTGTATAGTGTAGTGATTGGTAAGTACGGGTGTCGACTCAAAGAACGGTTTGTCTCTAATTGTCTAATTGGTTTATTATTTTACCTAAGAAAGCAAAAAAGAAAGCATTTTGAGTTTTAGTAGAATTATTGCAGGATGTTTGGGTGGTAAGCCTTGCTGTCGAAAAAGGAAATGGTATAGTGACAGGCAACTAGAAAGGATAACCGCATTTAATTATGATCTCAAGTGCAATGTCTAATCGCAACCTTAGATGGGGTCTAAAATCATTAGGTTCAATTTTGTATTTGAAACCTAATCTATGTCTACTCAGTGGAATGGACTCATAAGGAGAATTAAACTATTCTTGGTATACAGTTGATAGGGGTTCCATTTAACTTATGAGATATGCTTTGCATTCCTTAACCAAATATTTAATGATAAGGGCTCGCCTCATGGGTAAAGGTCGAACAACTACAAGGATTGGTCTTCTTGTAATCAATCATACGTGTCAAGGTCTTTGAGATCATAATCCTTGACCACACTAAACCTTATATCAAAACTTAGACAGGCACACAAGGTTCTAAAACCACACTACATGAATTATAAAGAAAGCAATTGAGACGACATGATCATAAAATAATAATTAAAAAGATAATTACTAATTAAATGGCAAGAACAATTAATTAAGCATAACAAATAAAAACAACCTCAACGATTATATTGATGGATCCAATAAGTCAAAATAATAGAATTAAATTGACCACAAAAAATTGAAGCATAATTACAAGTTGTGTGAAATTAATGCTCTCGATCCTCTAGTCGAACGCCATGGCAAACCCCTATACGTTGTGTCACACCCCGCCAAGGCGGAAACGCGAGGCATAACGAGAATGGATATCATCACAACACACGGTGTCTCTATAGAGAATATTGATCCTAATTTATTAAAACATATTATCAAGCAACAAAATTAGGCATTTATAAGCAGACTTCAATCAAGAATAAGCACTTAAATAAGCTGAATTAGTCTAAAAGTCTTAACAAATGAACTAACAGTTTTAACAAATAAACTAACAGTACTAACTAAGAAAGTGATACAAACTATTTTAAAATTAACAATTAAGCAAAATAGGCACTTAAAAATACTGATAAAAGAACATATAAGTAAACTTATAAGCATCAAATAAAGCTATTTATAAGCAGTCTACAGTAAATAGGAAAAATAAGAAAAAAGAGAATAACTTACAACTCCTTGCTCAATAACAGGGTCAAACAATGAATCTATCAAGTTTGCTTGTATAAAAACAAGCTAAGTGGAGTGGTCCATAAGCACATCCAGAACTGACTTATCATCCATAAGATAAGTTGTGGTGTATTTGAGAGTGATTTTCTTTTAATATTGTCTTTTTTAAATTTACTTAATGAGAGCAGCTTATAAATCAAGTGTACTGAGAGTTTTTTTGAAACACAATACTAACGCAATAATAGAAACTTAAACACTTAGAATTGTATATTGACTTCAAAATCCACAATTTGGCATTAAACTTGAAGTGTTTACAAGCTTGAAAGTAATAGCTGCTATGTATATAACTGAAAAGTAAGCTAAGTTATATTAAATTAAAAATAACTAGTCGCCTCAAAGGGCTTACAAACAAGGCTCTATTTTTAGCCCGAGTCTTCTTTTTGGGACTTCTTTTTCTGTGTTTCTGTGTTGAGACAAATAAAAAAAACCAAGTGTGCTTGTTGTGTGAGGTGATTCTATAAATAAATCCAGCGTTAATTACTTTTTGTGTTCTCTTATAAGTCAATCAGTGCCATCGGAAACATACTTAGGAGATGGTGAGGGATTGCCAACATGGCACTTATACAGCTGGGGGGGGAGGGGGGGGGTTGATAGAGTGGTTGAAATGATTTATCTAGGGTGTTGAGTGGTTTTGCAGGGTAGAGGTATGGGACGACATCCCCAAGTTGCACTTGGGGTTTTGTTGGGCGGGAAAATGGAGTTTGGGAAGGTTGGCAGTTTTGGCCCCTCAATCTTCTTATAAACAAACTTTCGCCCGAGTTTGCCAATATCCAAACCTTGTCTTTTAACTTGTAAATACAACTTAAGGTTTGGCAGTTTTAGTCCCTTAAGTTGTATTTTCTTCACTTGGTTGACTTTTGTCTTTGATTTGACTTTGTATTTTCCATTTCCGTTGCTCGCGGTTTTGTTTGTATTTTGGCATTCTCTTTTGGTCTCTTATTGCTTGAATGCCGTTTCCTGCACACAATACAAATGCAAACATACAAATACAATGCTATTTTTGGTACGTTTTTAGGTCTTTTATGTCCGTTTTTTATGGATTATGGTATGTGTAATTATGCTCATACAAACAGCCCCCATCCTTAAGGTTGGTATTGCCGTGTCATACGCCAATTTATGAAGTAAAACACTCATAGAAACCAAGTCTTAATCCCCCTTGACTAATAACCTCAAAAAGTAGATAGGGTTTTTTTTGTTTGTCAAGGGGAACTAAAGAATCAATAGCTTTGACGAGTCCCGTTTTCACCAATTTTTCATATGTACACTAGAAATAGAATTTTACAATTAGTAATTTATAAACGTTTAATTTTATCGTTAACGTTTTTTACATTATGTTTATTAATCAAAACATCGAAAGGTTTAAAAAATATAAATAACGCTTTAGACTTTATTTGTATTAACAATCTCCCCTTTTTGATGATGACAAAATTTTAAACTTATTTAGTATAAAAAATAGAGTTTATAAATTATAATGAGTTTTAATTTCATTTCTCCCCTTTTTGTCGAATTCAAAAAAAGGTTAATCATAGAATTGTAGTAGAGTGATAGAAATCGAGATTGAGACTCCCCCTTGTTTGGGGCACCAAGGGATCGATCTTACGAATTTGTTTTACTTACAAAACAAAGTTATAGTACAAGTCAAACCAACTTAGCACGACAAATATCTAAAGAGTATAATCCACATTTTTAGATAATCATAATATAAAGTGCATTCAAATTCCTTAGTAAGATCTGTATTATAGCATATAGGATTTATGTGATGATCAACATATGATATATTAAACATGACAAAACATATTAAAGCATAGGTGGAAACATGAATCTAAAAATACATTAATCCTAGAAAACTCATGATTTATAGGGCATGACTTTTAAACAAAATGTCTTTGGGTTATCCATTATTAGGCCATTTAAAAAGGGTCTATGGTTGAGGTGGAAAATGGGTTGTGAAGGCGGTGGTTAGGAGATACTAAAGATGATGCATACTATAATGTTATCTCATCTCGAAGGTTCAATGGAGGTTCGTCGGTTGTGGGGAGCAACAAATACAAGTTGATCCATTGATAGTAAGTTATAGTTGTAGTAGTAGTGGATGTCCCTTAATAGTAGGTTGATGTTGGTTTAGGTGGTGACAGTGAGATGGATGAGAGATTTTCAAGAGGTGTTGATTTGGTGATAGTGATAAAGTGGCTTATCAATGAAGGAAAAAACTTTGGAGAGGTTGAGATTATATAAATTGGCCTAGGAGGAACATCCATTAAGTTTTGAAGAAAAGGATTTTGAGGTTGAGGAGAGGTGGTTCATTTTTAAAGGTGATTGACACTGTAGCTTTGAGTTGAAAGGAAGATGAGGTGTTTTCATAACTTAAGGTTGGTTTTCTGTGGTTGATGTGGTTTTGGTATGGTGCATTTGGAGGAGTGAGTAGCGAAGAAGAGGTGTTGTGGGAGATGGTGTGTGAGAGGGTTTTTCATTGTCATAGTTAGGTCAACAAATAGTTTGGCTTTGGTGGTATATGATTGTTAGTCTGATTTTCTTGACCCTTAGGAGAAGAGGCTTGGTATCCATGGATAGTTTGAGGGAAAGAGAATGTGAGGTGGTGAAGAGTTAGAGAAGACGTTCTTGACTTAAGGTGGAAGTGATGGATTGAAGAAGTAAGGCATATGGGGTTTGAAGTTTTAGTTTCAAAAGTGTTGTCAAAATGCAGTAATATAGCTAGGCCTAGATGGGATAGTGAGTCAAGCTGCACAGAATATTCAGGCGGGTCACTAGTCAGAGGAATCCGTGACCTCTGATGGCTAGGTTCACCTTAAATAAAGTCATGGTCCCAATTATATTAGGGGGCCGCCGAATATTTTAGGGGGACCGTTTTCTGGGTGACAGGAAACTCTTTTCTAGAATTTCTTATATGCTGTATTTAAAATTTTCTAAATTTTCTTTTTCAGTCTAATTCTATTTATCATGAATCATCTAATACTATTATCTAACTTACAAATCATACTATCTTGAGTTCTATGAGGAAGCACTATGTAGGCAAATTTTATCAAAAGTTAAGCATGCAATTATTCTATATATATGCAAAGAGTATTACAAGGTGCTTGCATGCATTGGTTTTGGATGATAATCGAAAGATCATTCCATGGCATAGCTAGTTGCCCATACGATGTACGAAGTTATAATAAGTAGCTTATGTTTAAATACACTTAAGCATAATAGTTTATGTAAATTATGTTGATAATAATGTCATAAAGCAATTTCCCTCATTGCTCACTTCTTCTTTAAATTCTTCCACAAGTTCCGGAAGCCTTTTTCGATTGATCTTAGTCCACCACGTTGCTCATCTCGTAATTTTACTTGACGGTTAATGATTTCGGTTGGTGAGTGGTTTAATGGTTCTAAATGAGAGTCAATGTTAGGTGGGTTTTGAAAAAACTGAGGAACTTGAGTGTGTTAGGGATAAAATATATTTATAAAAAAAAAAAATTGACGTAACCGAAAATGGGGGAGGGAGTGCTTGCACGCGAGGTCCCTTCGTCATTTACATCGTCATCATCGTCGTTGAGATGAGATGAGGATGGTTGATCGAAGGTGGAAGAGGAAGTGGAAGGACGACCTCTTCTCGTGCCACGATCCCTTCGAACTTTTTCGCTCTAGTTGAGCGGCAAAAGGATTCATGACACGATCGTACAAGACATAGGACTCGTTGTACAACTCGGGATATTCATTCTTGATGAATTTAAACAAACGAGTTAATAGCATACCATAGGGTAGAATTAACCTAGCTTGCTTAGTGACCCACTCTATTCATTTTGCCATGTAATAGGCAAGATTGAATTTTTCAGAGTGTACAACACAATAAAGCATGAAACAAAGACATGCGGGAACATGATCCCGATTACCCCCCAGACAAACTTTGATGTAGTTGACAAATCTTCTAACTATAGTTAAACGGTTAAGCATCACACTGCGGAATATTTGTAGAAAAAGAAGTAAACCGACACGTATCATCTATCTTTCTCAGCTTCGCTTCATCCAATGGTCAGCACGATACTTCTTCCATAATGTCTTGTGATACTTGCTTCGTTGGTATTTCATCATCATTTGAAGCATAAGAGTTAGTCTAAAAATCAAAATCATCATCTTGCTCTTGAAAAACTTGTCCAGACGATGACTCTCCAAACACATAAGCTTTATACTCCAATGTCTTCTGCCGCTTTACACTATTCTCCCCCTCAGGATGAGCATCATCATGAGGATCGTCCTGATCTCTTGGGCAAACGGCAGGAGTTCTACATGTAGTTTGTGGTACCGTATTTCTTTTAAACTTCATCTGGAGAGCCAACCATATTGCTATGTCTTGTTGTTGTAATTGAGGATCAGCTTTCATAGCAAGGTATAGTTGATATTGTTGATCTGGAATAGAGGATGTTTGTGATTGAGCCGGATGAACATGAAGAATATGTCCAGACATATAACTTCGTACGGATGCATCAACTTGAGAAGGAATGACATTGGCAATTGCATTCTCAATTTGTGTCGAAATTTAAGCCTGAATATTTCCATAATTCCTGCGAAATTTGAGCCTGAATATTTCCACAAGTTCAGAATCAAGTTCCAATTTATGTCGAAATTTGAGCCTGAATCTTTCCGTCTCTTCTTTAGCCTTTTTCCTCTCCAGAATCAACCCTTCCGCAACATACACTGGAACTTGATTCTGAACTTGTTCAGGAACTTGCTCCTTAATGTGTTTATCTACCATAGTGGGTAATGTCTCAACTATTACATCATGAAGATTATCAGCAAGTGTATCGAATGACTTCCTTGGCATGAACCTCGCCCGTAGATGTGCAAACAAGTAACCATAACGTCCCTGTAACTCCTGAAAGAAGCTCTTGCAGCGTTTGAAGTGAGTAGGTTTTGTCTTGAACAATGATAGAAGTCGATTCATTTTAGATAACTTTCTGTGAGGTAAACTTGATGATGATGTAGTATGAGTATCCGTCAATTCCTAGAGTTTCTCAGTATCCGAAGATACGAGATTAGTATGAATCCTAGGAGATTTAAGAGGTGTGTGGATGGGTGAATTCCTAGTCTCCTCTACAATATTCCCTTTCTCCATTCTCTTTAATTCATACACCTCATCAGTTATTTCTTCATCTTCATCATTTACATTCACTGGTATAACAACGTTAGTAATATCCACCACTGGAGTCTCCTTGGTAATCTCCACCTCCTTATATTTAGTAATCTCCACCTCCTTATCTTTAGTAATCTCCACCTCTGGACTTTCCTTATTACTCCTGGGCTCTATCCTAGTATCGGGAATATTTGATTCATCATTCCTAGGGATTGAACTATCATCAACAATATTCTCTTGTCCATCCACCATCTTTTCGATTTCTTTAGATGCCAAGTGCTCATCAACCAGTGCCACATTTTCTCTTACTTCCTGCTCCTCACGACTTTTATGCTCGCAAGACTAACTTGTAATGTATCTTGTAAAATCATTTCATCTGCTTTGTCAACATTTGGCACTGGAGCTGGTGGTGTAAGACATTTGGCACAGTTGATCATCTTGGAGCACTTGACTCTGCTGCTTCCTTATTAGGGTTAGGTGACCTAGGGGCGCTAGGTGTCCTCTGCGTTCCTTGGGTAGACTCAGTCGGCTGTGACTGAGTCAGAGGAACATCTATCCCAAACACCTCTGCATACATCCGATAATGCTTCGTGTACTTCATTTGTTCAGTGATCATCCAAGCTGGTATCTGCATTCCAACTTTGTCTTTGTGTCTTCCTGAATTAAAAATATTCTTTATGATATCATCATCTTGCAAGTTATGATACTTGTCTCAAGCACGTCTTGAGATGTCAGGAAAGATAGTCATGTAATGACTGACGATGATCTTTGTAAATCTTGGATATAGAATCGAAGATGTTGGATGATGAAGCGAATAGTTGAGTCCTTCCCATAGTAACTCCGCATAATCCACATGAATGTTATTGACAAAGCAATACATCATTTGCATTATCTGCAATGGCCGGTGGTCCCATCCAGTGACACGTGTTGTTAAGCTTTTGGAGAATATTTTGCATAACGTTTGCCATGGCTGCAGAAGACTAGTAGTCTTAAAATTCGATTATGTCTTTAATTCCATTGTAAATCCCAATACTTGCTTGTAGAATGGAACCATGTCAGAAAATGATGGTGGTGGCACGAATGAATTATGATTGTTGGCAGTTGCTTGTGGAAGATGAAAGATTTGTCTAAAGTCATCCAGTGTAAGAGTGAGTTCTTTCTTGTCCAACATAAACCTGAGCTGATACTTTGATCCGTCTTCCTTCAAAGTATGCCATAACTGTGCCATATAAATCAATGGGACGAATGAAGAAGCTACAATGCTGAATCTTAATGGATGATTCTTGATGATATTCGTCAGAATTTTGCTTTCTGGCGGACATTGCACATGCTCGAGATCAACTTTCTTGTTAGCATCCATAAGATCATATCTCTTGTTCAGAGGGCACAGTTCATCTGGATGAACATCAGTTGCATGTTGTTGTTGTGCCATGATGATTATTGAATGAATACAACTTTCTTGTTAGCATCCATAAGATCATGTCTGTTTTATATGTTTTGGCAATTCTTTTTGAACATATTTTTGATCAGTTTCTTTCCCATGTGCTCGTTCTTGCTTTTTCTAGCATATGCCATACGCTTTATTCTTTTGATTTACAAATTTTTTTTTATTTTTTTTGTGTGTTCTGGCAATTCTTTTTCGAACACACTTTTGATTTGCTTTTTTGTGTATGGATTTAGCTCTCTCTTTCTGTTTTTAGAATATTCTCACCAGAAATTCTTTGTGACATGATACTCTTTCAAGAATGATGAAGATTTCTCTTTTGATTTTAATCAAGACTCTTTTATGAAAAATTAAAGAGAAAACATTCAACTTCTTAAAATTGTTTTGTGAAAGAGTATCATTTTGACACAATAACAGATTTTAAGAACTTTTTCCAGAAATCTTTTGACAAAAACTTTCTTTATAATGATAACATAGAATCAGATAATCACAAACCCACAATTGAATGGACACTAAGGGGGTGTTTCTTTTTTGCTTAATAGTCTTAATGGGAAACTTCCTTAACTCATGTAGAAAAAAAAATTTGTTTCTTTTTTGCTTAATGTATAAATAAATCCTAGATGTAAAGGGGGGCTAATATTGTGGTTGTTTCTATCCAAGATATTTGTCCATCCACAAATACCCAAAATATCCTCCCATTTCTCTTTAGTTTTCTCTCATCCCCAAATACCCTTTTCACTTTTCTTCTCCATACCTACCTCCCCATCAATCCATCACAGTCAACGAACTTCAACATCATCCCCACTCCAATAGCCACCTTACTCCCTGTCTCCATCGTCTCTACATCTTTGATTTCTCTCACAAATTTTCGTCATGTCGACTTCACTACTTCATCTTTGTTTGTTTATAAATCTACATATAAATTAGAGTTCTTTTGTCCTTTGAGTTCTTTATTTTTGATGGTCCAAAAAACATATCAATGGATATGAATGGATCTGTTAAGGGTATCGCTCATCTTGGGTTTTTAGAAGTTCTAATGGTATTGTTCATTTTGGGTTTTGGAAGTTCGTAGCAACTGAAATGCAATTTATTTTTGTTTTTGTTTGATCTTTGACTCTAAGCTGAAAATGATTTGATTATATGGGTTACAAATGTTGTGTTATTGATTTTGACCCACAAGTATTACCAAAAAAATATATATTGATTTTTAAGAAGGGTAAATAGGACATTTAGGTTTTTCAAGATGGTGATTCAGCTGAAAAAAAGAAACAAGCATATGTTGCAATAATTCTTTCTCCTAACAACAATATTAATATGAAAAGAAAACTATCTCTAAACAGGAAAAAAAAGAAACACTCCCTACGCCAACCTAACAAAACCCCGCCTTAAAGTTATACCAAAATCCAGGAAAAATCATTGGAATTTTCACTTGTACCAATATACGACAATACTGATTCATGGAAGTATATGGAAGTATATATAGACAGATCACAAATCTTATAAAGGATGATCAAATAAGAACTGCACTAGTTTTAAACAAAAAATGG
>BQNB010070089.1:0-15020 GCA_026074375.1 Tanacetum coccineum
TGAATAGTAGTTGATTTTATAAAATAAGTTTGTCCATAATGGGCGAGTCGTACTTCCAATTGACTAAAGAAGCGGAGAAACAGGTCAGCGCGAAGCGTATTAAAAACCTGACTTCATTTGGGGAATCTTACTTCAACCCGCCTTAAACTTCTCTTATAGTTTGTCCATAATGGGTGAGCCGTACTTCCAATTGACTAATGATGCTATTGTATGTTAAGAAACCCCTTTTGTTAACATTAGTTTTATTGATGCCAATATGGTGGGATTACAAGTTTGATCAAACCCTATATTGTACTCCTACTTAGTCCGAAGACAAGTAATTCTAATAATTCCCTCATATGCCGAAGCATGTAGTGGGGCGGGATAAAATTAAAGATCAATTCAACCCCATACCGCGCATGTAAAACTAAAGCTTCACAAGAAATCAAATCTCATAATTTAATGTCCATATTAATTTGTCCAAAAACCCCGGTTTCGCAAATAACACATAACTGGTCACAAGGAATAATAATTATGTGTGTAATATTAGACATGTTCAATCCAAATTTCTTTATAAGTATTAGTCCAGTTTTAAGAGTTTCATAAAATCTATATTTTGCAAATATTGACTAGACACAAGGCATATCACATATAGGCAATTAAAACAGACTAAAAATTGGATTGAAAATTGAGGAACAAACTCTTATAATGAAAGCAGTAAATCACATAATGCCTCGAGTTCTCAAAAGAGTCTTCCCCAATTGGAGAACCATAAGACTCTCACTAGGTTTTCTGCTAAAGTGCCTAGATCACCACATACATCATATAACATGATTGCCTGTGGTCTTATAGCGGAGATAAATCAAGAATATAATCATCATGGCAATTTAATTAAAACTCATTTAATTTGATCTCTTTTTCTTTTTATTAAAAAATAACATATGTGTGATTATAGGTTGTTTATTCATTATTTATGGCAAGGATTGCATGTCGTTGCCATAATTTTCAATAAAAACAATAAATAAACCAATTTCATGCAGCCCTAGCGTGTTTTAAATTGTATGTAATACATAAATACTAAACAAGTTGACTCGTGATGCCACTGTTTTAATTTAACAATCAAGTTAACCAATTATACTCTAACGTGGTTCGCAGGGATAGATTAGTTAGTATAATAATTAAATAACAAAAACAACAATTAGGAATATGTAATTTAACTAAGAAACATACCTGTAGACACCAGCAAGTATATGAAACCACGAAATGATGAAACTAGTGGACTAGTGGTTCCCTTACAAGTGCTCACTCAAAAACGTAATAAGCATGCCCCGGTTGTAGTCCAAACTCACGGTTAAAGCTTTACTTATTTCCAATACACAATTGTATCCAAAACCTACTGAAAAGCGATCACGAAACCCTTCTCAACGAAAAACAGAACAGTATTAAGAAATGTAGAAATTAGGGTTTAGCTAATTCGGGTGTAAATCGAATTAGGGCCAGAGAACAACGATTACAAAATCAAGAACCCTAGATCGAATCAAATAATTCCCACGCCTTGGGAACAAGTAAACCAACGTAATAAACCTCCTGGAACTGCCTTGGATCAAACCACAAATCGAAAACCCCTAAATTGGGTTTACCGAAATACAACAGCAACAAAAAGGGTGAACCGAAAATCAGTTAAACCCTATTTAGGGTTTATATCTTGCGTTTGATTTTTAATGAAAGGAAAGGAGAGAGTTTTCTGGTTTGTTGGATCTGTTACACGACTGGAATGAGCAAGAGGGTGAGGGTTTATAAAGCCCTCAAACCCCTCTTGTGATAAGATTAAAAAGCTAGTGATTTAGTCTTATCATAAAACCATTCCAAGCCTTATCACAATTCTCTTTTCCTTATCCCTTAATACATCGAACCTAGACCCCTCCTAGAACCTTCTCATGTGGCCGGACACAATGGGACACAACAAGGGTCTTGTCTAGTCGATTTCGGTCCAAACGATTTACATAGAAAGCATTTCGTGAAGTAGCAAACGTGCTCTAAATGTTTTTTCGTGTGTGCCCCCAATAGGCTCACACACCTCTAGTTGTGATCGAGCTAGTCCAACTCACATAATCCAACAATCTCATGTTAGAATTCTAAGTTAAACTGATTACGGAAAAACACCATTTGACCATTGTTAAAAATCTTAAAAGTTATAGTTTCAACACAAAAAGCATAATCTAATATAGAAAAAAGAGCAAATTTAAGATTATTGGGATATCAAGCAATTTGGTAAAAATTTAAGAGGTGTTTCGGATTACTTATTTTTTCTGCTACCTATGTGCCTTATTTAATACCATAAGCAGTTAGTTTTCACTTATCAAAAGTGCTTATGCTTTTTTTATTTATTTTGTGGTAAAAAATCATTTTTGAATAAGCATGTAGGAAGGTTTTTATAATGTATTATAATTATAAGTATTATACAAAGATCAAAAATTCTTTGTGAGCTTTAGCACTATTCATTTGAGAAAATATTAGAAAATTTGAGTGAACAGTAATCTAACTAATAAAACAACCGCATCTACTTACACTACATCCTTCTTCCACTCACATTTGTATAATACTTCCTCTTCTCAAGATTAACACGTAGCATTTGTTATTGGCTTTATAAACATGTGTTAGCAAACACACAACCCCCTCAATAAATCATCAAAAACACACACAAATCCTCTCAACACACACAAAAAATTTCAAATCTGTCCCTCCCTTCTCTCACCTCACCACCTACCAAAAAAGACACACACTACCGCTCTCTTCGACGATGGTGATTAATGCGTGACTATGGTGACCTTAGGAGGATGTGTGGTCCCAGAAGCGTAGTTCTCTTGAATTGGCCGACTGAGAGATGGGTGGTTGTTCCATCGCATAACGTCGATTCGTTCCAGTCATCTGTCACAGTCACAAGTTTCTTATGGGCAAGTTTTCAACTCTCAGTATCTATATATCATGTTACTTTCACCTTTAGTATTTTTATGAATCGTACCGTTACTTTGTCCTTCAAGTTATTATTAAAATTAGTGTTATTTTGATAACTTGGTATTTTAATTTACACATTCTTATTAGTGTCTGTATGTTAGTTGTATATATGCTAAACTTTATTAATATATTTGTTCTTCGCATTGCAGTATTCACCTTTGCATATTAGTTCGCATATTGTCACTTTAATTTTCGTATTTATGTACATAAGCTTGATATGTTTATCTAGAGGGGTGCACAAAATTGTACCTTAACCCTTAAACCCGAGAGCTTGGTTTTGCTTTTTTGGACAAGTAAAAATATATGCTTCTGTTTGGTTTTATGAATAAGCAATGTAAATTAGCAAAGAGTAAATTAAAATGAATAGGTATCTACTTGTAAATATATTTAGCAATCCAAAACAACCCCACTAATGTTTGGATATGGACCATTTGGTTTTACTTGTAAATATATTATTACTCTCATTATCGCAACATCTCTATCTCGATACCTTACAGTAAGGCATCCTGAACTAAATAAGTACATTTAGTTTTTGTCTCATGCTATATTTTCGAACATTTTATGGTTATTTTCCTAAACCTTTGGTTTAACGCATAAAAAAAGTTTATTCGTTTACGTGTCATACTAAAACTATCCGAAAGAATTTTTAAATTACCTATAGAAAACTGGAGTGGGCCAATTGCCCTTATATATATCTATATGTGTGTGTTTATGGATATGGGGTAGAACAGTTTTAAAAAGCTAGGGATAAGTCAAGGTTGGAAGACACCAGTGCCTATATAGGAATGGTCTATGTAAATAATGTTTTTTTTTACAGTATGGTATATAGTGACTCACATAAAGCCTAATCCTGAGTTTGATGTTGGAACCGCTATCGGTCCTTATTAATATTCATTAGCATATACAAATAATATGCATTCATTGTTTTGATGACTAATTTACTTCTAACCTTTATTTATAGATGGAGAATATGATGAATTTTTGGATGGCGGATATTAAGGGTAATTGTTTTCCTGTAATTAAAAGATGTCGCACATCAAAGGTTGTCGTCGGTTTACGCTATGTGACAGCCATATCAAAGCGAATTTTTTATCCAAGTTAGTGGCGATTAGTTGTTTCTTTTCATGGTACTGGTTGTATATTGGGTTTCCTGAGAGAAACAGATTACATCAAAAGGTATATTTTAAATTTTGCCTAATCGTGATTATGATCGTAAGAGCCGAGACCGTGAAAGATCATCAAGATTAAGGGACTGAATGTTGGGTTTAATCTTGATGGGTTGTGTCTATAGAGTGGGCCATGGGTCATGGTTCAGTGGGTATGGATCTCAGAAGTGGGTTGCTTTATTTAGCATTTGAGTAAAATAAAGTGGGGTAGTTTACCAAGTCTATGTTTGACCGAAGTTTGTGGAGTACCTGGTTTTAGTTACATATTATTTGGGAGATCATGGCTACTATCATGGCAGTACACCCATGTTTTATCTATGCAAGTTTTATGTACTTCTAGTCTATAAATAGTGTAGTAGGGTTGCTTTGTAAATGTATTCAGTTTCCTTCCTTTAATATACAAAATCATTGAAACCCATCTTGCCGTTTTGATTGGTGTTTGAGGGCATGGGTTCGAGGGTGGGGAAGGGGCTGATTATCAACATGGTATCAGAGCTGAGTTTGATTAAACGGCGGGTTTGAGAGCTTAAGGGCTCATACCTGGTTGGTAGCAAGAAAAAAAAGACATAATTGCCTTCTGTGTAATCACACAGTGAAAGACGAAAGCAAGCATCAAATGTTAATCACAGCGGGTGACGAGAAGAAAGAAACAGAAAGATAGCAAGGTGGAAAGTAGCAAGAACGAGAAAGAAAGAAAGAAAACAAGTGACGAGCAGCAAGATAGAAAGCAACATCTTATCGCATGTTAGCAATAAGAAATCACAGTAAGTTAGTAAGCAAGAAACAATCGATAAGCAAGAAACAAGAACGAGATCAACACCGGTATTTTAGCAAATACCGTTTTGGACCTTGAAAGTAAGAGCAAGAACAAAGTTTTTGAAACTTTGAAGAGTACGTGCTAGATAGCAAGCAAGCAGCAAGAGAAGAAAGAATGACCGTGACAGGAAAGTGAGTTCCGACGTGAGACCGAGAAGACCGAGGAGCCGCAAAAGACCGACGGCTAATCCTAGACCGACACAGGTGACCATAAAGCGAAGGTTAATCTGAGAAAGATTAGACCGAGACCGAAGGAGACAATCGTGATCGGCGAGTTGTCTAGATCGAAGCTTTAAAAGATGAAGGCCAAACTGTTGAATCAAATGACCAAAGATTCACAGAAAGACCAAATAAAGTTGATCACGTGCGGTGATCAAAAGAAATCAAGTAGCAAGGATTGTTCCTTTTGTATGTGCATGGTTGTGTAAGCAAGAAGAGAAGCACAGTACGAAGATATCGAGCAAGTAGTATGTGACCGAGAAAGAGACCGTGTTCGTGATTATGATCGTAAGAGCCGAGACCGTGAAAGATCATCAAGATTAAGGGACTGAATGTTGGGTTTAATCTTGATGGGTTGTGTCTATAGAGTGGGCCACGGGTCATGGTTCGGTGGGTATGGATCTCAGAAGTAGGTTGCTTCATTTAGCATTTGAATAAAATAAAGTGGGGTGGTTTACCAAGTCTATGTTTGACCGAAGTTTGTGGAGTACCTAGTTTTAGTTACATATTATTTGGGAGATCATGGCTACTATCTTGGCAGTACACCCACGTTTTATCTATGCAAGTTTTATGTACTTCTAGTCTATAAATAGTGTAGTAGGGTTGCTTTGTAAATGTGTTCAGTTTCCTTCCTTTAATATTCAAAATCATTGAAACCCATCTTGCCGTTTTGATTGGTGTTTGAGGGCATGGGTTCGAGGGTGGGGAAAGGGCTGATTATCAACAGTTGTTAGCATATCATGATTAATATGAAAGTGGCGACATGAAATCTTTTAGGTTAGTTAATCTGTGGAGTTACTGTAGCTTAGTTTATCAATTTGGCAAGATTAGTTTATTAATTTACTCTTATGTGTGTTTGATTTAATACTGCGACGTATGTTAGTAAGCCTTAGAGTTAAGAGTTAGCGTTGATTCAAAATGGATTTTGATAGACTGCGCGTGTTGTGTGTTGACATAAATCGAGTCTTAAGCGTAGTTATATACAGAGACCTTGTAGAAAACATAAGGAATAATTTAAAATTTTCATAACCATTTAACATAAAACATTAAGCGGAAGAACAAAAGCCTTACAACGATTTTCCATGAGCCAACGATCCATATGTGTTTTATGACTAATCAGATAAAAAACAAAAACAATGCATACCTTTGTTTGGAGTGGGAGATCAAACAGATCTAAGAACTCAAAACAGATCTCCTCATGGTGAATACATGCTAGCCCTCAAGCAACCACAACATCGTGCTAGCAGTTAGTCAGTACCACAACAACCAAGTAATCAGATTGAAAGGTAAAACACATAGGTCTTGTGCCATGGGAGGTGTGTCGTGGCCGGTTAGGAGAGGGGGGGGGGGAGGGGTTAGAGTTTTGGTAAACTAATAATGAATTTGATATTAACTCTTGTATTTATAGGGCTTATTAGATAATTACCAAAATCGAATCAAGATAATTACCAATAATAAATAAAGAGATAATATCCATATTTAAAAGATTTGATATTATCACATAATATCTTTATCTTATTAAATAAGTCAAAGACCAAAAGCCCAGCCCCACACACCCGAAGGTGGTCGACCGGTTCGTGGGCCCCACTACGGGGTTGCGTCCCATTTTAGGCTTTGGCCCAATCCCGTCCTCACTTAATATTAGTCCAACTAATTAAATCCAATCCAGTTAGTATAATTGACCATTTATATATTTACATTAAATATATAAAGCTGCGATCACGAGCTATTACGTGTGACTCCAGTGAATCGTATATTAATGGTAGTATTTAATCTGGTTTACTATGCATACAATCCTAAAAACTCTCACTGGTGCATGGTAAAACCAAAACGACCAAATACCGAACAGTCAACGTTTAGCAACGAACTCAACTGCCAACTAGTAATACACGACTTGTCCGTCCGTCGATTGAACCAAACAACGATCATTAACTCTTTATGATTTTATGATTTTAGTAATATTCTTATTCCCTTTGTTCCGGTACGTGTTAGGTTGAGACATGGATTAAGCAACTTAAATCGCTAGCACCCGTTTCTCGATCTGTAATTAATGATATACTAAAGTAAGATAAACAACAGTTTAACTTCCACCTCAGTCACGACTGTGTAAATATCAGTTAATTCATCGAGTGGCCAACGGTAATATCTTCTTTTCAAAAAAGGAACAAATTCCTTTGCCTATATCCATCTTATAATGCTTAACTCATAAAACCAAAACATTTTAGGATAATCTTGTGTTCCCAAGGCATTGGATATGAATTAACCCCTACTTCACAAACATTTCAAAAATGCTATATATCAGAAGTTAAAGGATACTCAAGAATACAAACCATAAACGTGACTCACTTATTGACAATCATTAATGCCGTGACGTCTCGTATGGGTCATCCAATATTTATCTCCATGAATAACATTTGAATTCTGGCCACAACAAGTAAATCATTTATACTATACAATAAAACACAATACTCTTCTTATTAGTCTTAATTCATATTGTGCCCAAATACTATGATTGACTATCGATATTTAGAATAAACTTGTTTATGGGTAAAACGTGCAAATATAGAACAAGATAATATAAACAAAGAAAAACATTATATTAAATTACACCAGTTCCAATATCACAAATACATGAATAAAACTATGACGACTCTAAACCAACAAAATAAAGTTCCATTCCATTAACATGAACATCATGTTTATCACATGGTAATGCCTTCGTCAAAGGATCAACATTATTGTCATCAGTATCGACTTTGATGACCTTTACATTTTGAAGACTAACAGCTTCACGGATATAATAATGTCTGCGAAGAGTATGTCTACTACATCTTTATGTAATACATTCATTAGTAAGTAGGCTAGTACTTGAATTGTCGCAATACACTTTCATAGGGTTCTCAATACTTGGTACCACACCAAGCTCCCCAATGAATTTCTTCATCTAGTAATCTACTTGCGCAGCTTCTGAGACAACAATGTATTCGACTTTTGTAGATGACATTGCTATGGTATCTTGCTTCGAGCTTCTCCATGCTACCGCCCAGCCATTCATAATGAACACGTAGACTGATTGAGACTTTGTATCATCTCGATCAGTTTGGAAGCTAGCATTTGTGTAACCCTTTACACTAAGCTCATACTTCATACCTACATAAACTAAAAACATGTCCTTGATCATTCTCAAGTACCCCAAAATGTTTTTAACAATAGTCCAATGTTCCACTCCATGATCCTTTTGAAATCCTCTTTTCATGCTCAATGCATAAGACACATTAGGTCTCGTGCAAGTCATAGCTTACATAATAGATCCTATGGCCGAAGGATATGGAACTTTTCCCATCCTTCTCTTCTTCTTAAGAGTAGTGGGACTTTGTGCATCGCTCAAATACTTCTTGACCGCCATGGGTGTCTACCCTTTCTTAGAGTTATTCATCTTGAATCTCGTTAGGACCTTATCTATGTATGTGCTTTGACTTAATCCCAGAATTCGCTTAGATCTATCTCTATATATCTGGATCCATAGGATATAAGCAGCTTCTCTTAAATACTTCATGGCAAAGCATCTTTTTAACCAGGCTTTTACACCTTTAAGCATAGGGATGTCATTTCCTATCCTAAGTATGTCATCCAAATACAGGATTAAGAAAACTACTTTATGCTCTTCAATTCTTTTGTAGACACATGGTTCTTCAATATTTTCAACAAAACCAAACTCTTTGATTTTCTCATCGAACCTCATATTCAAGCTACGAGATGCTTCCTTCAAACCATAAATGGATCTCTGAAGTTTCCAGACTCGATTAGGATACCATGGACTTCGAAACCTTCAGGTTGCTCCATATAAATATATTCATATAAGTGGCTATATAAAAAAGTTATTTTTACGTCTATTTTCTATATCTCATAATCATAGTATACGGCTATAGCAAATAGCATCCTTATAGCTAGAGTGCTGACCACAGGCAAATAGGTATCACTATAATCAACTCCTTGAGTTTGTGTATGCACTTTTACTACTATTCCAACTTTGAATGTGTTTACATTACCATCCATTTCAGTCTTCTTCTTGAAGACCCACTTGCAGCCAACAATTTGGTTTCATGTGGAAGATCAACCAAGTCCTAGATTTCGTTTTCTTTCATGAATAGCATCTTTTCATTCATAGCTTCTAGCCACTTATCTAATTCAGAATCAATCATAACTTCACGGTAGGTTTCTAGTTCTTGATGATCTCAAAGATCATGAGCTTTTGAATCTATCATACAACCATAATATCTCTAAGGAGGATGAGAGACTCTACCAGCTCTGCGAGGAACAGGCACATCATGTGCAACGTTATTCTCTTGGTTCTTAAGAGGATCTTATACTACAACATTTGTAGGATTAGATTCTTCTACAAGCAACTCAGAATCACATAATATAATAGAACTTGAAAAAGGCCGTTTAATTTATGGTTTAGTAAGAGGTTCTTGAATCTTATCAAGAATCACATCACTCCTACTGAATTCTTGAAGTAGATAATTTGACTACAAGAACAGTCCATTGTGATCAACAAACACTTTTTTTCCTCTGGATAGTAGAAGTAGTATCCCGTAGTTTCCTTTAGATACCCTACAAACTTACATTTGACAGCACGAGTTTTTATTTTGTTGGGAGTAGAACGTATAACTAGAACATCACATCCTCACACACTCAAGTAAGACAATTTAGGAGCCTTCTCATGCCAAATCTCATATAGAGTATTTTTACTTTCTTTGTAAGAACCAAGTTAGGAATGCGTGCAATAGTCTCAAGAACATGACCTAGAAGGACAAAGGTAGGTTACTCAAGTTCATCATCGATCGAACCATATCTAATAAAGTTTGATTTCTCCTTTCAAATACACCATTATGCTGCCTTGTATAATGTGGCGTGCGTTGTGAAACAATTCCATACTCAGCCAGATGATTAAGAAATTTCTGACTTAGATATTCACCTCCGCGATCTGATCACAAGATTTTAATCTTCTTATCGATCTGATTCTCAAATTCATGTTAATAAGTCACAAAAGTTTTAAAAAGTTCATGTTTATGTTTAATCAAATAACATAACCATAGCGACTAAAAACACCAGTGATGTGACAAGTAAGTACACATCTCGTGTAGAACTCTAAATGGACCACACACAACTGAAATGCACGATTCTTAATAGATCCTACGCCCTATTCCATTATTAAATAAAGGGTTCTTGTAATTTTCCCACATAAGTACATTGTTGTTCGCAACACAAATAACTCAGATCAAGTTGACTCAAGAATAGCCTTACTTTGAGTATTTCTTGATGTTTGTTTGTATAGGTGATCATAGACGACAATGCCAAAATAGGTTTTACTTAAATCATATTTGGTACGCTTTAGCAACATGAAAACACATATTTATCAATTGAGAATACACCACCATATCTATTCAAAAATGCCATTTCTAGGATAACACATTAGAAAATAAAACATATTAATTCTTTGAAACACAAATAGCATAATGCATAAATGCAAGTCAAAACCATCATCTCTCAAAAGCGAGACAAAAATACTGCCTCAAGTACGAGAATAGATAAGACATTCATCTAACATAGTTCATGTCACCAGGACATTAAGAAAATAAGAACCATAGCTTCACTTTAGTAATGTTTCACATTCCCATGAGTAGCACGATGAAACTCTTTTCAGTCACCTGCAAGTCCATTCCCTCCACATTATTACAGATGTAAATTCCACAACCTGTATCAAATACATAGGAATTTAGGGAGATAGTAAATAGTTTAATCATGAACAAACCTGGTTTTGCAAACAATCCTATCTGCTTGCCTCGCTTTAATTCAGCTAGGTAAGAGGGACAATTCCTCTTTTGGTGTCCTATCTTTCAGTAATGGAAGCACTTTACATCCTTTGCTACGCTCTCTTTCTTTAGGGGCGGTGGAATTTTCTTCTTTTCCATTGACACCCCTTTCAAATTTTTCCAGGGTTTCTTTTTCACACCTTCAGCTCTAATCATATGCAGACTTGGAACGACACTCTTGCCATGTAAATTCTTCTTCGCAGTTTTCAACACCACATGTATTTCTATTAGAGACTGATTCTCCCAGTCCTGCATGTTATAGTTCATGACAAAGTTGTCGAGCGACTTGGCAAGGAACCAAGCACGGTGTTAACCGTAAGCACATGTGGCATAGATGTCCAAGATGTTCCAGCTTATTGATGTATCTCTTCATCTTCAAAATATGAGAGTATTGGAAAGTACTCATGTCTTATAGATATTTATACGGCCGAAGATACGTGAGCCTATACGGTCGCACACGTATACATCGGGATACTACGTTAATAATGTAATTAATATATTTAATGTATTATATTAAGTATATTAGTTAATATTTAATGTAATTAATATATTAATTGCATTATATTAATTATATTTGTATTTCACGATTTAGTTAATTCGTTTAATGAATAATTAAAGTTACACCTTTTAATTAATGTGTATTGTACATATTAATTACCAAAGTCCAAAAATCAAATATGGAGGGTCTGTATCGCAATTTTTGACCAACTAGGGGAGTTAGGAGGTGATTAGGAGTGACTTGTCCACCAAGTGATCAAGGCTATATAATGAATACACAAATTCATTATTTGGATCCCTTAGATAACCTAGACAAGCTAAACTTCTTCTTCTCTTCCTCTCCTTATTATTGGCCGGTTGAACACCCCTATTCCATAAACAAATCAAATTTGGTTAAAGAACAAATAAAGTATTTAGTTTGTTTATCTTGATTCAATAACTAGCATTCGCGTAAACAAATCAAAGATGTATTGTATGGATAATCTATAGAGGATATCTACTTTGATATCTCACTTGTTTCATGAGTTCATAAGGGGAAATTAGTACCCGTAACTTGCTCCGTTTTTTGCTTGATCAAGAATGAAAAGGTACGTGTTAGTGAAAATATTACGATATTTAATCTACATAGTCTCGTTTGTTTTGTTGATGACAAACATGTAAATTGTAATACACAATGTAAAATGTATAAGTTACTCGTAATAATGTTTTATTTCAACATACATTCAACACCTCTCAACGTCTCGAATCCTCGTATGCTACAACACAGGTTCGTACATGTTTGTTGCATTATAATCAAATATCTTAAAAAACCATTAAATGTGTTTGAAATACTTGTTAGAGTCATTAAGTATTTAAATGATTAATCATTCTCTTTTGAACCGCATTTTACATTTTGCATTTACAAGCATTTTTATACAAATGCATCACTTTTATTTTTACACTTAAGTTTACGACAAATATATATTTTATTTGAACAGGTAAACAAACTTATATTTTCTTTTAGCAATAGAGTTTACGTGCACACTTGCGAAAATATCTTTTATTTTTGCAAGTACACCAATAGATTTTTAGACATTTTATTTTACAAAGTTTACTACTTTCCTTTTTAATTAAATCAAAAATCTTTTTACCTCATGCATGACATCACTTGGAGTTGACTTTCTTGAATTGTCACATCAAGTATATTTCTAGATATGGAAAGATCTTGTGTAGATTTTGGAAAGATTTAGAAGTAAAATGTCTTGTCAATATCTTTTGTACATCATGCGTGTCTAAACTCGCGGATCCCTTTTAGAGGTGCCGAATCCCTTTGTTTATAAAGGGCCGAATCCCTTTGTTCATGACTTCAAACATAATTTCTCCACCATTTTACACACATTTAGATTAGTAGGAATGCATCCATAAAGTCCCATATTAACACATGATCATAATGCTTCTAACTCTCATTTTGTTATAAGCATACACCCGAAATGATCTTCCAAAGCAAGCTTCGAGATCTTGCCATCTACATCCACCATAAGCTTTCAAGCATATCAAGATCTACCACAAAAAGCTTAGGAAACTTACGATATTCACTCATAACAGACTAGCCTATCATGCTTAGTGATCTTGATGTTTGGTTTGGGCTTTCACATCCATTAGACACATTTGTCTTGGATTATCATTATACACACATTTTTAGCTATCATTAAATTAGGTTAGATGGTTTATGTGTTTATGACATAAAACACAAAGTTTGTTATTTTGGGTCATAAAACATAATAGGTTTGGTTGAAAAGGACTTGGTATTTAGCTTTGTACCGGATAAAGTGTAAGCGACGTTAGGTTGGTTTTACCTCAAACTAGGACTCAGTATTTAGCTTTGTACCGAATAAAGTGTAAACAATGTTGTGTAAGGTTTTCTCTATCGCGAAATGAACATGTTGATCTAGTTAAGCAACTCTCGAGTTGGGTACTCGGGGAGTGGAGTAGGGCGAAGAGGAGCTCCGTGACAGAACCACTATAAATCATCGTGTCCGGTTTGTATTAACTTTTACATATCGCTCTCTCTTTATATTATACTTATGCTTGAGTTGTGGCTTGATAATTATGTTTGTGTCGTGACAACTTTTTTATTTCATGCTTTCTATTATCCTTATAGTCATAGACTATAATAGACACTTGTCATAGTACATCAAGCTTGATCAGATATTTGATACAAAAGTATTAATATTTTAAAACACAAACGTATTCACCCCTCTCTATGTTTCCCACAATTGGTATCAGAGCCGCGTGGCTCTAGTTTTTAAAACAATTTGTTTTCAAAATCGAGTACGATTCATGTATCAAATTATTTGTGAAGCGAGACATAATATGAAAAGTGTGTTGTTGTTTTATACTTATAAGTTTTCTTATTGAATATCTTTGTTATATAAGCTTAAATAATGATTAATATATGTGATATAAGTTCACTATAAAGTCGACCAAGTCTCACACCTTATCATCGGGTCAAAATACGCGTTTTTGTGAATCTGTGATCAGACCCGCAAATCCCTTTTCATCAAAGGGAGGATCCCTTTGAAAGGGATTTACCGGATTAATGGGTACTTTTCCTAAATTTTGAGTCAACTTCAAAAGTCCGTAGAAAATTAACCGTCCATCGGATTTCGATCAGGTTAAAACCATTTTTGAAGGTCTTTGAGTGCTCTTTCCAATGAGATTGTTCTCGGGTCCTCATTCTAAGTTTAAGTGAGTCAAAGTTTCAAAATACTACAGAGTGTCCAAAATATTAAGTTTCGTTTTGAAGTAGAAACTTATACTTTCGATTCGTGCAACTTAATTTGGCATCCTTTAAACATTGATATATTTTATTTTGAAACTAAAAGATTTGGTCACATTTAGATATATAAAGGAAACTAATCAAGCTTTGTATACATCGCTATATTTACAACAAAGCGAAGAAAAGTATTTTCGTATGCTATGCTAAATGACTAGTTGCCTTGCTTTGCATTGTTTATATATCTTGATTGTATGTTCATTTTTGTTGTTTTGTGTAACATTGGTGTTTGCGATGCCATGTTATTTATGTGTTTGCTTGCCGATTTCATGAATATGCATATTACGACTTATGCTAGGTTTCGTGCACTTCATTTAGGCATATATCACTTTCTTTGCATATGCTAATCAACATCTTGCTTAATCTTAATATTTTAATAAACCAATTAAGAATAAGAAGTAAGTAAGTTAGTTAAGTGTTTTGAAAAATATTGTTATTAAATATGTGCACATCAAACATAATAACAAATTGCTTTTCGCTCATACAAATTAGATGACATTCTTAATTAAGTAAAACTTACATGTCGTCATTATTATTTAACACTTAAGACCAGGATTGAGCTTGATGGAACACACTCCATAAATCTTTGATTTGTTTTCTTTATACGAGTGAAACGTGAGGGCTTAGGAAGATATT
>BQNB010070089.1:15391-31306 GCA_026074375.1 Tanacetum coccineum
TTCTTTGGCGTATGTTTCTTGATAAACTTCCTACTCGGACCAACCTATATAACAGAGGCATCGACATCCCTTGTATATTGTGTCTGAATTGTAGAAATGGTATTGAAACCCGCAACCACCTTTTCTTCGAATGTACGATGGTGGTGGATTTATTTCATCTTTTTGGGCGTTAGTGGAACATTCAACTTCCTACTTTCTCTGATCCCTCTTCCTGGGAGACGTGGCTTGGTGGTCTTAGGCTCTCCAAGCTCCAAAAGCAGGTGCTGGAAGCCTTATTTTTTTCTTTATGGTGGCACATTTGGACATTTAGGAATGCATCTTTATTCTCTTCAAAAAGGCCTCTTAAAAGTTTGATCTTTGACAACTTTGTCTCTCAAACTTTCTTTTGGGTTAATAATAGGTGTAGAAGTTTTAATTTTAATTGGTTAGCGTGGCTTTATGACCCGTTTAATGCTGTCCCTGTGTAATTGTTTCTTTAGTCTAGCTCCTTGCTAGTGCTTTTATAATATTTGTCGTTCAAAAAAAAGAGAGGAGAAAATCTAAACCCTTTGTGGGTTGTAGGTTCGGTCGAACACAAGAGGAGAACAAATGAGAGATTTAGGGTTTTTAGGTTTCAAGTTATGAGCTCTCAAAGACCCTAAGACCTTCTTATATACTCCTCATACCTTGGTGAGCAAGCAAAGTCTCCCACCTCCTCTTGGAGATGGTATTCGGCCGACAAAAAGGAAAGAGGGTCAAAACAAACCCTTCTTTTATTCGGTTTTTACATATTAGTCCCTTAAACCTTTTAACGACTAATATTTATTTACGTTAAACATTTTAATGATCGTTTGTTAAACACTAATTAATATATTAAAACATTTTTTTACATATTAACGTGTGCGTCCCTTTAGGCTCGAATAAATTCCCGGACATATAATTTATATTTGGACATATTCCAACAATTCCCACTTGGACATGTATAGATTATATAATAACATTTGTAAGCATCTAGCAACACGCCAATGCTCCCAGAAATATCCAAGTGTGGTTTCATAAAGACACGGACAAAATGATTTATGAATTTACAATCCCTTTGTTTCCGACACCGCGTTAAAAATGGATATGGATCAAGGCCATTCCATTATTTAAAAATTCTGTTTCTCGTATATGTAACTAATCAAGATTATCAAAAATCAATGAGACATATCTACATGAGTTTTCGAGTACGACTATACACACATCTGATTAATTCTATGAGGGGCCCAGTGGCATCATTCTTCAACTATTGAAGGAACAAATTCTGTATTGACTTCAAGTGCCAAGTCATCATGTTTCAAAAACACTTCTGAAATAGCCCTTATTAGTTATTCATTTTTCAAGATAACTTAGACTAGATCAAGAAGGATTATCCACATATGCAAGACCTACTTGCATCTCAAGTCTAAGGATTTTATAAATAAAATCACTTACAAGATTTACTTAATGAAGACGATCCATAAAGTAATATTCTTGTTGTTGGGGAAATTCAATATTCATTTTATGAATATCATGTGAGTTTGGTGGACACATCTTTAATATCTACAATATCACCAATCACTTAGAATTGTCTTAATTTAACAATATTCTCATATTGTTAATCGACAACGGATTAACTTAGAATAATAACTATTATTATTCATGGATTTAAACATGCAAATATAAGACACAATTTAAGATAATAATAACAAAATACCAAGTATCATTATCATAAAAATAAATTGTTCAAACATCCCTTATCCAAATACTAAACACAGATCTACATGAAACTACTAGCTAAACGAAGTCCCATGCTCCTAGCATGTTGAGTAAGCTTTCCCTTAGATAAAGCCATCGTAAAAGGATCAGCCAGATTTTCATTTGTGTGAACTTTAAGGAATCTTATTTCGCCCAGTGCAATACTCTTGCGAACATAATGATATCTCCTATGGTAGTGTCTGGCGCCTCTCTGAACTCCTGGTTCTCTAGTAAAATGAAGTGCGGCTGAATTATCGCAAAACATTCTAATAGGTTCATTTATTGTTGGTACTATACCAAGCCCTGAAACAAACTTTCTAATCCAAACAGCTTCCATCGCAGCTTCCAAAGCAGCTATGTATTCAGCTTCTGTAGCAGACATTGCGGTAGTACTTTGCTTGGAGCTTTTCCAGTCCACTGCGCCTCCATTCAAAATGGAGACAAATCCTGTCTGAGATTTTGTATCATCTCTGTCAGTCTCAAATCCAGCGTCGCAATAGCAATCAACTCGAAGTTCAGCTTCCAGATTTTCACCATAAACCAAGAGCATATCTTTAGTATTTCTTAAATACTTAAGAATATTTTTCACAGCAGTCTAGTGAAGTTCACCAGGATTCTGTTAAAACCAACTTGTTATATTTTGCGCGAACGCAACATTAGGTCTAGTGCATCTTACAGCATACATAATGGATCCCACAACCGAAGCATAATGTACATTTTGCATACGCTTCACCTCTTTAGGTGTTGAAGCACCTTGTGTTTTGTTAAAGTCAAGTCTTTCTTGCATGGGGATATGACCACGTTTGGAATTATCCATTTTATATCTCTTTAAGATCTTATCCATGTAAGCATTTTGACCAAGTCCAATCAATCGCTTTGACCTATCTCTGTAGATTTTGATTCCAAGAATAAATGATGCTTCCCTTAAATCTTTCATACCAAAACACTTCCAAGATAATCCTTTACACTTTGTAAACTTAGAATGTGATTTCCCATGATGATTATGTCATCAACATACAAGATGAGGAATGTAACATTACTCCCACTAGCCTTTTGATATACACATGGCTCATCAAGATTTTGAGCAAATCCAAACCTTTTGATTTCCTCATCAAATCTTTTATTCCAGCTTCTTGATGCTTGCTTAAGACCATAAATGGATCTTTGAAGCTTGCATACTTTTCTGGGATGATTAGGATCAACAAAACCTTCAGGTTGCACCATATAGATGTCTTCATCAAGGTAACCATTTAAGAAGGCTGTTTTAACATCCATTTGCCATATCTCATAATCATAGTATGCTGCTATAGATATGAGAATTCTAATAGCTCTAATGTCAGCGACAGGTGAGAACGTTTCTTCATAATCAACCCCGTAGAGTTGAGTGTAACCCTTTGCTACAAGACGAGCTTTATAGACGTGTACAATACCATCCATGTCAGTCTTTTTCTTAAAAAGCCACCTGCTCCCAACGGTCTTACAACCAGGAGGAAGATCGACCAGGACCCATACCATATTGTCCATCATGGATTGTATTTCCGCATTCATAGCATCAATCCACTTATTAGATTCTGAATCCAACATTGCGGCTTTATAGCTAGCGGGTTCATTAAGATCCCCTAGACTATGCTCCTCCACCTCTACATTTAGACATAAGCGGTTTGGAGCTCGATGTGTGACCTTTCGACCTACGAATCGAATCACTTCCTCTTGTGGTGGTTTCAAAACCCTCCACCTACTGAGGAAAGTTGCAAGTGAAATTCAGAAAGGAGTTTGTATCTTCTTCTTCTTGAATTTCTTCAATAACTACCCCCGCCCCCAACCCACTGATTTTCTTGACTTATGAGACGCTTCTCAAAGATTCACATACCTTGCAACAACAATTTTGTTTGTCCAGGGTGGAATAAGAAATAGTAACCCATCGTTTCCTTTGGGTATCCTATGAAGATACAGCTTAAACAATCTTGTTCCGAGTTTGTCATGTGCGAATCTCTCTTCACAAGAGCCTCACATCCCCAACTTTAAGTAAGAACAAGTTTGGAACTTTTCCATACCACAATTTTCATAAGGTGTATTTCCAACCTTCTTTGTTGACCCATATTGAGGAAAGCGTGTTTGCATACTCTAGAGCAATAATCCCAAAAGGATAAAAGGCAGAGTTATTAGGATTCACATAGATCGGCCCATATCTAACAAAGTGCGGTTTTTCTCCTCTCAGACACTCCATTATTTTGTGGTGTGTAATGGAGGATAAGCCTTTGAACAATTCCATTAGCTTAGATAATCTTTAAACTCTTTGCTTATGTATTCCCACCCGATCTGATCGAAAGCCTTAATAGGTCTTCCCCGAGTTGATTTTCAACTTCATTTTTAAACATCCCTTTAACGTTTTCAAAGACCTCTATGTTTTATGTTTAAGAAGATAAACATAACCATAACGACTATAATCATCAGTGAATGTAATGAAGTAGCTAGCAACCTTGTCTTGACAACCTGTCTAAAGTGGACTACATACGTCAGTATGTATAATTCCAATGAAATATTTTAGCCCTATTCGATTCTATGAGGGAAATGTTATCATTCGTCACTTGCCCGATAACCAAGATTCGCATTAACAAAAGAATCATCAAGCCGTTGACTTTAACACCCGTCTTGTTGCAATCGTTTAATACGTTTCCTTGTTATATATGAGCAAGACGACAGTGCCATAGATAAGTAGAGTCCAAGTTATGCTTGACTCTTTTATTGCTAACATTATAAATAGAATTAACATTTGGTACAAGATCATGCATATCAATTTCATAAATACCCATTACGAGGAACAGCATTAAAATAAAGAACACCATTCTTTGAAACTGAAATTCCACAATCCGTAAAACATTACCAAATCCATTGTCAACCAAACAGAAACTGAAACTACACCTCAAGTTATCGTATGGGGGGGGGGGGGGGGGGGGGGGGTGGTGGGGGGTGGGTGGGGGGGGGGGGGGTTGCAAAAAGACAATTCTCTAAACAAATCACAAGCCATTAGGTAAAAACTTAAGTCAAAACGTCAGATATGCTTCTACTTGTGCACAACACCATTGCCCACGTACACAGTAAAGAGCTCCTATTGTTTCAGCTTCCTTTCAATCCAAATCCCATGTTTGTAAACATATGATAGTACCACAACCGAGTTGACCAACCCCCAGGATTTGATTAATAGGAAAAATAAAATAATTCTCTTGTGAAGATACCCGATAGAACTGGCAAGAGCCAACTTGCTTCCTTTCTTCCTGCAACTCAGCAAGATACACAAGTACAGTTCCTTTTCAAAGTCCTATCCCCCTCCCTCCTTACAGTGGTGTTCAATGGCATCATCCTTAGCTGGGTGCTCCTTAGAGATTAGGCTTAAGGGTTGTTGGCTTGGGGATATAAACCATCTTATCCTTTCCCTTTCCATTAACCTTATTCTTTCTTTTTGCTTCAGCATTTTTTATGCCTTCTGATTTTAAACCACTTTTATCATCATTACTTGTGGTGTTTTCAGCCTCTTAGGAAAACCCTTCTCAGTACTCAATAAGCAATAGATGAATTTCACAACAATATGTCTTCCCTATGTTATGCATATTGTAATTTCTTACAAATCCCACAAAAATCTTTAGTAAGGCCATTAAGGATTAAGCCTATTGAGATATCATGTGGTAGCATATAACCAAGACGTTCCAGTTGCTCCATATATCCTTTCATCTTAAGGACATAGTCAGTCATAACTGATTTACCCACCTCTTGTTTGCAACAGGAAAGATGGATAAAGTCAAACTTCTCCTACTCTTGCCTTGTTTCTTCAAACATAGATCAAAGCCTCCTGAACGCCATGGTCAATACGGCATAGTGCAAATTCCAACTGTCTATGTAGTTCAGGTGTCATACTCCCAAGCATAAAAGACAACATTATCTCAGTAGAGGCATCATATAGAGTTGTCCAACTGAGCCACAATTGTTATGGTTCAGCACCATCCTCAGAGCAGAGGTAAAGGCTGTTCAATGACATGCATTTTTCTTCTCGACCTCTTCAAGACTAACTAAGTCGGCAACCAGATCATTGAAGTTATTACCATAAAGTTTTTCTTTTTCAACAACGACCTGAAGGCCGAATGGTTATTATTTTTTGAAACAGGTAGTGCCATCTACAAAAGCAAACAATAAAAGTCTTCAAGAATTAGTATTTACATAATACTCCATGAAGAAAAATTAATTACCCATGTTTAGATTAAAAAAACACTTAAATTCTAAGGTTAAGACCCAACTTGACATAACCCCCACCACAATCATTTGATCTGTTAGTGATGAGTGTAGTTCAAAAGGTACTCAACGATTGATAATACAACATAACTTTTGCAATTCCTAAACATATTGGACTTACTTTAAAACAATAATGTCAATTAAGCATGTTTCATCCCATCTATGTCCGCGTTGTTAACGTGGTCTAAACCACAACAACGCTAAGTCGTCCAATTCAAAACAGTACTTATTTAACACTCACCGTCTTACGGAAAGCGTATAATTACCTTGTGATTGCAAATCACACACGTCTCACGCAATTAGTAAAGACCAATCAACAAGTATTATTTTACAATTGGAGGCTATAACTTAGTTGGAAAAGGGTATTTGACGTGTCAAAAATGTACGAAAAGCATGCATACTCTTCGTATCATTGATTTTTAATAAAAAACTATTACTCAATTAGTTATTATTACGGTATCACTAAAAACATCGATCTTATACAATAAAAAGTGATACCTTAAAATTAGACGATTCAACGTATCTATTAAATATAAAATTGTCATTTAAACGCCAGTAAAAAAAAAAAAAAAAAAAAAAAAATAAAAAAAAAAAAAAAAAAAAAAAAAGAAAAGATTAAAGAAGATTTAAAAATCATTCAAATCTAGACCATATCGCGACTATCTCTACCTAGTATGAAAGTAAGAAAACAACAACATAGTCAGGTATAAAAGGGTAATGTTAACTAATACCAGACCGAAGACTTATGATGATCACCCACGAACCCATGTCCTTGCAACAATATATACTTTTGCAAATCGACATTGGATAAAATTAAAACTTTAATTTAAAGAATACATTACAAACTATATATTGCTAGTCATAGTCAAGTAAGATTTTATATCGAATGTAAGCAGAATCCACTATTTAGACATTTTGGCAATAAAGAAGTTTCATAAATAAACTTATATCGATATAATCATTAGTCATGTTATTTTTTTTTATTGTTTTTTCAAGAAAAACTCTTATTTTCTCACAAAGTCAATAACTAAAATAAACAAATAAACATCAACTAAACTACATAATATTTAATTAAACACACTTAACAATTTAAGGCAAGCAAAACATTAATATGATCATAATTACCTAATAATAAAACATGCATTTATTCATAATTAGTGCTCCTCCGTCCTATAATCAGCCGGCCACGATACATCGAAATCACTCAAGTTTGCGTAAGCCTTAAATAAATAAATACACATAGCACATAAACTTTTACTATTTTTTATTATAGGCCCCATATGCTTCGACTAATAAGAGGACTATCCTCCCGAATTCATGAATCAATGATCTTACCAGTTAAGAAAATAATTAAAATTATGGTGAATTTTAATCATATATATAAAAACAACAAAAATCATTTTAACAAATAACAAATATTATTATATCAAATATACAAATCCCAAGATTAATTTGCAAATATTTTAATCATGGATCCTTATTAAAACTTAAAACAATTAAACAATTAATATAAGTCAACGTTTTTATATAAAATTGCATACAACCTAAAGTCTCGTCCCCTAATTTAATTTTATAACCTTCAGATCGAAATCTTTTTAACAAAAAAAAACGCCTAACGGGGCATTAAAATTAATTATGAAACTCTAATTTCTGTCCAACTTAATTTCTTGTAATTAAAGATTCTACACGATGGCTCGTGATGCCACTGTTGGGTTTTATAATCTAATTAGCCATATTAATTATCACGATTACGCAGCGGAATAAATGATCGCGTGTAGAACACAATAATTAACAAGATAGAAAACATGTACCTTTTAGCACGAAACGATACACCGTTTAAAGGTAACCGTAAACACCGTCTTCTATATACGCGTGTGTATAATACCACACGCGAAACTATAAGAAAAAGTATGATTCCTCTAAGCTTCCACACACTATACGTTCTTTGTAACATCCGAGAATTTTCGAATTTAGAATGACAATGTCAATCTTTGACTTTTAGGGTCTGGCTTGACTTATAAGAACGATCATCTAAATCACGTTTTCACGACTCGGACTCTAAAGCAATTTGATGTGAAATGATATTCCTGTCAACTTTTTAGTTTTGCCCGAGACCTGAAAACGAGCCGAAAAGGGCTAAAACAGCACCGCAAACATTATTCGAACAATATACAACGCGGACACACAAAAACAATTAAATTTGTTTTTAGTTATCAGTATTTATTTAATAAAAATATTAAATAAATTATTCATCATTTTTAATTAAAAGCGTTTTTGAAAACGCGACTATTCGAGTTGAAATCCATTTTTATTTCAGACGGAGCGAAACCGGTTCACAAAATGAATAACAGATATTTTATTTAATGTTATAAAATATTTCTGAAATATTATCAAATAAATACTCATTTTTATCAGAAAAATGATTAGGAAAACAATGGCGCAAGTTTCGAGATTTGAATCATCCATTAAGTCGCTCAAATGAGTCCCGAACTGCTTTTATCAAAAAGTATAATAAAAATGTTACAACTATTAAACCCTCAACTCTTTTCAACTTGTCACTATTAATTTATATTATATATAATATAAACTTATACATCTTTTTCATTTTCAACACATATCTACATCACCCACTTTACACATAACACTCTCACCCTTCATCTTCTCCGACACCCTCCCCTGCCGCGGCCACCACACCCCACCGCCCGGAAAACTTTTTCGGCGGATTTTCCGGCGAGACCAAAAACACTTCCCACCTCCGGATCTACCCGATTTTACATCATTGATTACAAACTCGGTTACATGAACGTTTACAAACTCATTTACATGGTTGATTACAAACTCGCTTACATACTCATTTTCATATCGCGCGATAGGATACGATACTTGTTTTCACTTATGGACACAACAACTTTACTTTGATTTAAATGATTACGGATTAGCTTAAGTTGCATGAACTATTAATTACTCGGAGGGTAAGCGTGAATGTTATAAGATAGATCTATTTGGGATTGACAATCCCTGTTCGGGTGACTAGCTCTCACTAGTTTTGTCGGTACCAAACTAACAAACGTTATATCATGTCGGAGTACGACTGGATTGGTGTCTACAATGCCAACAACTAAATACTCATGAACTCTTACCGTGCCTTGAATAAATTGGCATACATACAAGTTTACGCCGCAGTTTCATGAACTTAGGGGTGAAATCATAATCACATATGGTGACTATTGTATTGGATACAATGGTCGTGCATACTTTACAAAAGCTTTGGTCCAACTAAACTTAACTTTTTGTGGCTATTGTATGGGATACAATAGTCATACAACTCTTTGATTTCAACATTCATAATTATATTTTTGGTGACTATTATAATGATTGAAATGGTCATACACACTTTACAAAACTTTAATTTTGACATTCATACATACATTTTTGGTGACTATTATAATGATTAAAATGGTCATATACTCTTTACAAATCCTTGATCCAACATTTATACTTACAAAAACCTATGAACTCACCAACTTTATGTTGATACTTTTAAGCATGTTTTCTCAGGTGAATTAGATGCTTGGCTCACTTGATGTGCATTGGAGTCTAAACAATACAAGATTTCTTTGCAAATGACACGTTTAGAGGTCGTTCTCTCGCATCTCGTGCAATGGTATTATGAAGTAACACTCCCAGACATATTTCCGTTGCGACCATTTTGGAGGTGTTACAGATTGGTATCAGAGCCAAGGTTATAGATAACTAGGTTGCATATTTTACTAAGACTATAATCGTTTTCACATATATTGCATCACATCAAATTTTTTCATGTGCATACACACTACTTGCGTACTTGTTTACATTACGTGCTTACATGACATACATATATACATATATGCTTACATCCCTTATATATATCTACATTATTGATATAAGAGTTATTATATAAATACTAGAACATTTTTTAAGGCAAGGTAATACTATAAACTCGTATGTCCTAAACATTAATTTATCTTATATGATATTTTATGCCATGATGCATTCCATTTCGCCATGCTTATTCTTTAAAAACAACATTGTTTTACTATATAAATGCTATTTATATACACACTTGATTTTCATTCTAACCACCTCAGACATTATGAGTTATACAATGGTCTCATTTTACTTCTTAGACATTGTGAGTTGCATAATGGTCTCACTTATTTCTCAGACATTGTAAGTTATACAATGGGCTCTAAAACTTTTTTCATAACCTTATACAATATCGTTTTACACGAAATCCGTCACAGTTTTATTTACATGGAATTATGTGTGAATCTAAGTATTACAAGTCTTGTATGGGCGGGGCTTGTAATAGGAGGATTGATATGATAATTGCTATGTTAACTTGTTCATAAATACCTTTATCTTATTTACTTTAACCATGTACTCATCAACTATTTTGAACACTATATCAATCTCCCCTGATTATTTTACTCCCCGTCTCCGAAGACGAGTTTTAAACAATCGTCCCATACTCATTAGAGCACCTGCATCGTCATGTCATCCACCACCTTGAAGGTTATTGCATCGGAAATTCTTAAGTAGGATGATTTATAATCTCTTTATTTGAATGGATTGGGACGCCTCTTCATTTAAATAAATAAATTGTAAATCACCAAACCATAAGTTTATCATTTCTTACTTACATAAATTGGAACGCTTTTTTATGCAAATAAGGAATTTTAAATGAGTGGGCTTATTTGTATCCGATATGACATGAGTATGAACTCGAACCCGATAATCATCAGAATCCGTAAGAAAAATAATCTAGAAACACGATAGTGTCTTACCACTCAGAAAAAATCTTAAGTCCCCACTTGAACTACCTGATCTCATTCTTAAGTTATTAATTTTGCCGTTACAAATCCTTACAATCATGAACTGTTTGTGGAGCTATCAAACTTGTTACACTCTTGAGCTAATGGACTTGGTTCAATATCGAACTAACAGACTGAGTATAATATTCCACCACCTATCACATAAGCTCTCCCACGAGCTCCTTCTATTTGTTGACCTTTATTCTGGGGGTATTGTTTCTCGAAATGTCCTCACTCTCCACATCCCATCACCGTTTGTCATAGTTATTGTTGTTATGTTTGCTGTTGTTGGGTCCTTAAGCAGTCCCAGCTCGTACAACTTTATCCACTAGGTAATGCAACCCCCTTAAACAAGATAAACATCTCTCGATATAGTATTCGGTTGATTTATTCATTACAGACCAATAGTACAACAATTTAAGTCATGATACATCCTAGTATTGCCTAAGTAAGTTGAATACTTACATCCATCAGCCTCGTCCGATATTAATCATCGAACATTACATATATCAGAAACTAGACTCTGCCCTTAAACATTTAAAACTTTATATAGACATATCGACGCAACTATACTTTCTCCTGTGATGTTTTCACTATTAAGAGACTTTCTTTATAACGCGTTTATATCAATCATAAAGCTTGTAATGATATTTTTCTAAAGTACCCATTCTGATGGGTTAAATATCCTGGTCAAACCTAGCCAAAATTTATGTATATTAAGAAATGTCAAAACATCAAATTTTGCTGAATAAATTATTAATGCCATGTTTAAAACTAGTTTATTAAATCTTAAATCTTTTCTTGGTCACATAATTGGTTAACACAAATTGAATCCCGGGACGGGATTCCTTTAAGGGGTAGGTACTGTAACAACCGGTAATTTTCCAAACTTATTATAATAATAAATTATACTTATATATTATTTATATTTCACTTTTAAACATTTTCGAACTCATTTGACTTGAAAACAAGAACACATCTCGCAAGTTATGAAAAACCGCATACAACGCGTACTGACATGTAATAATTTAATTTATATTTAATTATCATAATTTATTTAATAAATTATTTAACATTTTATTCAAAACGTTTGTTAAAAATACGAATGTTTAACTTAAAGTTTTATTTTACGAACAAAGCTTACCCGTGATACCCGATGACTACCCAATAAATAACAAACATTATAAATAAATTTTATAAAACATTTATGAAATACTAGTCGTGTAAATACTCACTTTTCATGGAAAAATTGTTTTAAACGCAATGGTATGAATTTCGAGTCCTTGATCAATTGTTATCTAGCCTAAACAAGTCCCGAGCCTTAATAATACAAAAATTACAATAATGGTCCCTGTGATTAGTTTACACCTTGAGCCCAAATAATAGTGTTTTGATTTCGGTGAATATAGTCATATATATATTCGTTACGAAACTAATTTAATAATCTAGTGACTTTTATAAAAAAAATATTGTTACAGATAAAGTATATAATTTTTACGAACTAAAAACTAGTAATTTTGGAAGGAATGAAAAAAAAAGATAACCCCATCCTCCTTTTCTCTTTCCACTATAAATACCACAACCTCTTTATTTCATCTCATTTTTCACTTCTCATTTTCTTCATTCTAGAGAGAGAAAGAGAATTCTCTCCTCCTTCTCTCTAGAATTCTTTGCTTCCTCTCTCTAGAACCACCACCACCACCACCTCTCTCCATCATCGGCCACCGCCGCTCACCGTCGGCCGCCGCCATTTTCATTCTTTGTTCGTGATTTTCAAGATTTGAAGGTTTAGGTTTAGTGTTCGGGGTTAGTACACGACGTTTGGGTTGTGTTTAGGTTATTAAAAAGGGATTTTCTTCAAACATTGTAATATTTTGTATATAAATAATTATGTTTGGTATATTAAGCATACAGAATAGTCGTTATTGAGTATATGTGCACTTTTGGTGTTGATGAACCAAAAGTGGCGTCTCGGGACCGTTATTGTATTAAAATGACATTTTAGTGTATGTATTATCGAAACGGATAATTGTGACTTTGTCGGATGTTTTAAATAGTTAAATAGTGATTTTGAAAAATATGGAAATGACTTATATACGAACGGGTCATGCCGAAATTTTCTAAAATTTCCATATTTAGAATATTTTTCACAAAATTATACTTTTCACAAATTCCGACAAAAAGACGAAAAACATAAAATTTACAAAAAATTTAAAACTTCTTTTATTTATTTTACAACACTTAATCGTGTGTTTTCTTTTAAACGAAAACACTTTATTTTAATATTTTGAGGTTTCCGGTAACGTGTCGAATTATATTATTTTATTTATTTTTCCTATTTTCTTATATAATACATGCAATGTATTATATACTTCGACTATTTTATTCTTGGTTGTTCATCTTAATTATATAATTCATGCTATGAATTATATACTTGTTCATTTTTCATATGTAACATATAAGGTGTATATATTACATACTTTGATTTATTCTTCGATTTCTTTTAACCAACCACCAAACTACATCTAGAAATCTAAATCTTTTTATCAACGTGTTACGTTGATGTGGCGATCCTTCGAAAAATCCAATTTCATTATCTCATTTAGCATGTCATAACTGATAAGGTAAACCTCATCTTCTAGGTCAAGTCGTCCGGTTACCGTTGTGTTGTGCCCATTATTTCCTTATTTCTGCTATTTGATCTACTGCTTCGAGTGAGTTTTAGCCCCTCTTTCACTCGTTTTATATTTACTTTACAAATCTTGGAGGAGAATACATGTTCGTTACAACTTGTTTACGTATTCATTTACAATCTCTTTTACATACTCTTTTACATACTTGATTGCATACTTGATTTCGTAGCTTGTTTACATACTCGTTTACATACACATTTATAAAACCGTTTACATACTCAATGCAAACTCGGTTACAAATTTGTTACACACTCATTTTCATATCTCGCGATGGGATACGATACTTGTTTTCACTTATGGACGCAACAACTTTACTTTGATTCAAATGATTACGAATTAGCTTAAGTTGCATGAACTGTTAATTACTCGGAAGGTAAGCGCGGATGTTATAAGATAAATCTATTTGGGATTGACAATCCTCGTTCGGGTGACTAGCTCTCACTAGTTTCGGCGATACCAAACTAACAAACGTTATATCATGTCGGGGCACGACTGGATTGGTGTCTATAAGGCCAACAACTACATACTCATGAACTCTTACCGTGCTTTGAATAAATTGGAATACATACAAGTCGACGCAGTAGTTTCATGAACTTAGGGGTAAAATCGTAATCACACATTGTAACATCCGAGAATTTTCGAATTTAGAATGACGATGTCAATCTTTGACTTTTTAGGGTCTGGCTTGACTTATAAGAACGATCATCTAAATCACGTTTTCACAACTCGGACTCTAAAGCAATTTGATGTGGAATGACATTCCTGACAACTTTTTAGTTTTGCCCGAGACCTGGAAACGAGCCGAAAAGGGCTAAAACAGCACCGCAAACATTATTCGAACAATATACAACGCGGACACACAAAAACAATTAAATTTGTTTTTAGTTATCAGTATTTATTTAATAAAAATATTAAATAAATTATTCATCATTTTTAATTAAAAGCGTTTTTGAAAACGCGACTATTCGAGTTGAAATCCATTTTTATTTCGGACGAAGCGAAACCAGTTCATAAAAGGAATAACAGTTATTTTATTTAATGTTATAAAATATTTCTGAAATATTATCAAATAAATACTCATTTTTATCAGAAAAATGATTATAAAAACAATGGCGCAAGTTTCGAGATTTGAATCGTTCGTTAAGTCGCTCAAATGAGTCCCGAACCGATATTTATAAAAGTATAATAAAAATGTTACACTTTTTACCCCTAAACTATTTCAACTTGTCACTTAAGTTTTATATATATATATAAACTTATACATCTTTTTCATTTCATTTCCATCTTTTACTCACACACACAAACTTATAACACTCTCCCTCTCCACCCTTCTTCTCCGGCGAGTTTCCCCGCCGCCGGCCACCACTCGCCGCCGCCGGAAAACTTTTCCGGCGGGCTTTTCCGGCGAAGACCAAAAACACTCCCCACCTCCGGATCTACTCGATCCCCACTACCACTCTCTCTCACGCGCCATTTTCCACCACCACCACTCACCCACCGAAACCACCACTATCATCACCACCGAACCCACGCCACTACCACAGCCATCGTGGGGTGCGTGTGGTTATAAGAAAAGTGCGTTTGGTTTTGTTTATAAAAACGAAGGGTCGTTTGGTTGTTATAAAAAGAGAAGGGTGCGTGTGGTTTTAATACCACCACCACGATGGGTGTGTTGGGTCGCGGGTCAGCAGCAGTGGGGGGGTGTCGGGTCGGGTTGTTATGGGTTTGTTTTGTGGTGAAAACCACCACCAAGGGGTGGTTTGGTTCGGCTATATAAACGCCAAGGGTGCGTTAGTTAGGTTAACAACCGACGAGGGTGCGTTGGTTGGGCTGTAAAACAGCCGGGTCGGGTTGGTGTGCGTCGGGTTTGACAACGGGGTCAGCCGGGGAGGGTTGGGCTTCGGGTTGGGTTTGGTTATTAACATAGGACACGTTTGGTTTGGTTCGTGCGAAGAACAACAGCACGTAGGGGTGTCGTGTTGGCTGTCAACAGCCGGGGACCAGCCGAGGGGAGGGGGAAAGGGGTGTTCGTGTGGGTTGGGTTGTCGGGCTTGGTTTAGTTCTACAACAAAAAGGGTGCGTCGGGTTCGGGGTTTATATCACCGTAAAGGGTGCGTTTGATTGTCACAGCCCGTAAAAGGGGAGTTTGGTTGAGGGTTTAACAGCCGAAAGGGCTGTTTGGGTCAAAGGGCGTGTTTGGGTTGGTTTGGGTTTCGGGCCAGCAGCAAGAAAGGCTGCGTTTGGGTTATAGATGCACCAAGGGGTGCGATAGTTTGTTTGTCACATGGCTAGGGTGCGTTTGGCTGTCAAAACAGCCCAAGGGTGCGTTT
>BQNB010070090.1:0-33252 GCA_026074375.1 Tanacetum coccineum
ATTACTGTGGTCAAGTGCTTTGGATCCAAAATCAGATGTTGGATTATGGATACAATTTTATGCAGACAAAGATTCATGTTGACAATGAGAGTGCTATTTGTGTTGTCAAGAATCCTGTCTACCATTCTAAAACAAAGCATATAGAGATTCGGCATCATTTCATTAGAGACTCCTATGAGAAGAGATTGATAGAGATGGTCAAGATACACACTGATAATAATGTAGCTGATTTGCTCACTAAAGCTTTTGATGTGAGTAGATTTAATTTTCTAGTGGCAAGCATTTGTATGCTTAATCTGTAGCTGCATGATCTCAGGGGAGGTTAATGGTGTTTAAGTGCAGTGGAGTATACACAAGTGCTATTTGGATTGAAGTTGGAATGGATTACAACTGGTATGTTGTTTTGGTTGACAGTTCTTAACTTTTATTCATGGGCTATGCATAGATATGGATCCTCATGAATTCTCACATGTCTATCTAGTTATTTCTAGTGTGCTTGTGATGAATAGAGGCATGTTATTGCATAGTTATTGGAGAACAAGTTAATACTGTTAGACTAATATTAATACTGTTAGACTAATATTAATACTGCCAGGCTAATATTAGTACTGCTTGTTACCGTTAATACTATTGGTGCATAACCAAGCACCTGAGGGTGAAGGTTCAGCAACACCCCCTGAACCCTAACCCACACCCTCTACTTCACAACCAAATGTTTCTGAACCTCAAACACAACCACTTCCAACTGAAACACCTTTACCAGTTTTTCATGAACCTCAAACTAAATCTCACATTAAGCAACTACTCCCATCTCCAACTACATATCAAAGAAAAAGAAAGACTCAAACACATAGGAGAACCAAAAAGGACACTAAGTTACCTCAGACTAGTGTACCTCAAGACCTTGAAGCAGATGAGGTTGTCCATAAGGAGGGGGTGACAGTGTGGAAAGGGCTATCACTACTGCTGCTAGCTTAGATGCAGCACAGGATAGTGATAACATAATTAGGACCCAGACCACGGCAATGCCTAATGTTGACATTCCTCAGGGAATGGATACAGGTGGCAGTCCTAGGCGCCAAGACACCATAGGGGGTGCTCTTGCTTAGACTAGGTCTGAGAGAGTGCTTGAATAGCCCATTGAACCATCTCTCTCAAAAGGTCACACATTTGGAAGTGGGGAGGGCAGGATGGAACATCAATTTGAATTGACGGCTAATGTACCAATCACACCCATGATTCACCTCTCCCAGGAGGTTACACACCTGGAAGTGTCAAAACAGGTGTTTGACTTGGAGAAAGAAAAAGATGCTCAAGCTATGGATATCCTCAACCTAGAGTGAAAAGTCAAGAAATTGGAAAGAAAAAGGAAGTCAAGCATCTCACACCCAAGAAGGAGGAAATACATACAAGTTGAGACCTCTTCTAATGATGGTTTGGATGAGGAGGATGCATCCAAACAGGGGAGGAGACGTGACAAGTTAGAGCCAATGTTCAATGATAAGGATTTAGAAGAGCTTGATGATTATATTGAAAATGTTGAAGAGGAGACAGTTGATGTTGCTGCAACTGGAGTTACTACTGTTAGTGCACAAGTTAGTACTGCTGGTGTAACTATTAGTACTGATGAACCAAGGACTCCTCCTATAACAACAACAGTCTTTGATGATAAGGATGTCACTATGGCAATGGCTCAGACATTGATAAGGATGAAGGAAATGAATAAGCTAAGGAGAAAGGAGTAAACTATTCACAGATGTTGAAGATCTTCTAGAATTGTCAGAACTGTTAGATCATTTACTACAATTCAATCTCTTTCCTCACATTGATATAAAGACAAGGGTAAAAGTATATTGGTTGAAAAAGAACCTGTGAAAATCAAAATAAGAGATCAAGGTGATATGCATGTTCAAGCAGATGCAGGAAGTTAGTCAAATAGATGCATGAGGAAAGAATTAGCAGCGTTGCATAGAGCACAACAGGAAAGACAAAGGCAAGAAGATGATACTAATGCTGCTTTAGCCAAAGAGTTTGATGAAATTCAAGCCATAATAGATGCTGATCATGAACTGGCTGTAAGACTAACACATGAAGAGCAAGAAAAGTACATAATTGAAGAAAGGGCAAGATTATTAGCAGAATTCTTTGATCAAAGAAAAAAACAATTAGCAGCAGCAAGAGCAGAGGCAATAAGAAACAACTACCTACAAAAACTAAGTCAGGAAACATGATGATTATTACCTCAGCATATGGGTAAGTACACTCATCAACAACTAAAGAACAAGAATTATGAGGAAATTCAAAGATTGTATGAAAAAGAGAAGAGGTGGATTGATGACTTTCAGCCAATGGATACATAAGCTATTAAAGACAGTGAAAAGAATGTTGACAGCAGTAGCAAGCTAGCTAGGGGAAGTAGAAAGAAAACACTTACCAGAAAAAGAGTAGGTGAAAAGAAAAGTGAAGAAAGTGCTAAAAGCAAAAGCTAGAGGATGTTGCTGAGGAATAAGAATCAGCAAAGAGTGATGAAGAAGCAGTTGCAGACTATGAGCATGAAAAAGAAGAATTAAGAATGTGGTTAACAATTGTTTCAGATGAAAAAGAGACTGTGGATCTAAAGATTTTGTCTACTAAATACCCTATAGTTGATTGGGAATCTTAGAACTTAGGGAATGTTGATATGGAAGATCTACATGTTTATAAGATAATTAAAGCAAATAGGAATACTAGTTATCACAAATCATTATTCAGTATGCTTAGGATATTTGATAGACAAGATTTGGTAGATTTGCATAGATTGGTGATGAAAAGGTTTGAAGACACTACTCCAGAAGGTTACAATTTGTTGCTTTGGGGAGATCTTAAAGTAATGTTTGAACCAAATGCAGAGGATGAAATTTGGAGTAATCAGCAGGATTGGACTCTAATTAGCTAGAAATTGTATGAAAGATGTAGAGTTCATACATTACTAATGGATGGTACTCTGACTAGCTTCAACATGTTAGTAGAGAAAAGGTATCCTCTTATCAAGGAAATGCTACAAAAGATGTTGAACTGGAAGCTAAAAGCTGAAGCTGAGAGCACAATGGCATTTGAGCTTCTCAAGTTTATCAAGTCACAACTAGAAGAATGAAGAAGTGTTTGGATACATCCTCCTAGTGATCAAGATGCTTATACTGAAGAAACTTGATAATTAACATAGTGAATATCAAGTTTAGGGCGAAGGACTTGTTGGAATTATGGACTTTTTACACTTAGTACTGATGTTAGCTTTAATACTGCTAGCTTTTTTTGGAATAGTTAGTACTGTGGTGGGTTTTAATCTTGTTGTTTGTATTGGAAGAACTTAGAAAATTAGGTCTAAGTCATTAATGCTCATAGTTATAATAGTTAGGCTGCCAGGGACAAATGTTAAGTACTGCCAGTTTAGGTTAGTACTGTTAAGTTAATATTTTTGTACTGATTAGTATTATTTTCTATAGTTAGTACTGCTAAAGTGATATGCTTGATTTATATTAGGAATAGATATGCATGATCACTTGACGCGTTTTGTAAGCCTATTAGGGTTTCCTTAGTGTATAAAAGGAACCCTATGGCATAGTTAGAGATATCAATCTTCATAGAAAACACATATCTCATAGTTAGAATATTTGCAATCAATATATTCAAGTTTAGTATTCATTGTTCTTCTTAGTATTGCAAGTTAGATTCTGTATAACTTGTAGTATTCACAACCATTGTTTCTCATATATTTAGTTTGGATTTATCCTTAGTTTTAATAAGGCTTACAAAGCTAAAGAAGATTCCGTTTCATTGGGACTTCACATTATCCATATTCGAAAACCCTAAAAACCAAATCAAACCTATAAAACCCTTAAACCTTTAATTTCGTGGTACTTAAACAAGCTTATTAAGCCATAGCTTATTATATAGCTATTTCAATAAGCTCATTTGTCACTTTTACAAGCTTAAAAACTAATCCTAAAAGCTAAAACCCATCGGGTTAATCTTCTTAAACCAAACGTGCCCATTTTGGATTTTTAAGCTCATAAGCTCTTTTCATAAGCTTCAAGCTCGTAAAACTTACTTATTTTAGCTTATAGTAATAAGCTATAAGCTGCAAAATGAATTTGGATTTCAAAAATACAAAGATTATGGAATTTGGACTAAAAACGCAAAACATTTCATGCATAGGGGTATATATTATAACTTTTGAAATTATTAAACTTTTGGGCCAAAAATGTAATTATCCTAAAGTTAAACTTCAGGGGTTTGTTTTGCCATATTTGAAAGTTAAGGGTTAAATGTTTTAAAAATCATATATAAAGGGATTAAATTTGTAAATATATATATATATATATATATACCAAGGGTATATATTGTCATATTCATATTCTCAAGGGTATAAAATGTAATATTTTTATATTAATTATAAAAATATATTTAAATATTATAAGACTCGATTTTATTAAAGCCCGACACATTTGTCGTTATCATTCGTCGATCGAAACACTATAGAACAATTATGTTATACATAATTTATCATCCTCTAGCTTTTGAAGAAGCTTAAAAAGATAAAACCTTATCATTTAATCTATAACGTATCACGTTACTAGGGAGTTTCATGTGAGGGGATTTCATTTGGGTAGACGTTTTGACGAGTTGCTGGATTTACAATTTAAAGTGTCCTAGCTCCTCAAACGTTTACTACATGACCTCTGGATTATGATAGCCCGAACAGTGATACGATATTTTCACAAGTTAATAAACCAAATGAATATTTACGTTAAACTTTATGAAATAAAGTTTTGAATATAACAAAGAATGGAGGGACTTGACATTATTTAACCCCAGGTTGCGTGACGTGGCTTTATTGTTTACTCCATTTGAATTTAATTTCAAAATCAATCACTTACCTTATCAAGGTGCAGTTTCATAGTCCCACTTTTACATGTTTTCCAAATCCCGTGAGGAGATACATGCTGTAAACCATTAATACAAGTATTTTCCAACTGTATGCTATCCTGTTATATTGTTGCATAAGTTTACCTCCACTGCCAATATCATTTAATCATGAGCCATTAATCAACTTCGATTGGAAACGCGAATATTACTGAAAAATGATTTCTATTGATTGACGTATCCAGTTTGTGGTTTACCCTGTACATGAGGTAATCAATCGCAACTTATATTTGAGAATAATGGTAACTTTGGTAAGTTACCTTTCTAGAGTACATTTTGTCCTCAATAATGTAACTTAGGGTGATTTCCATGTTAAGTTCTTTCTGGTTGTGTCATGACTTTTAGGGCAATAATACTGTTTTCCATGATAATTGTAATTGTACAATTATTAACCCTTATGATGACTTGTATTCAACCATGTCATTAAAAACCTGATGGAATTTCACTTAGCCAGTTGTGTTAACACCTTTAGCATGTTTATCTCAGGTAACTAAGCAACGCTATGGCACCGGAGTAGTAGTGGCATTGGACTGGAGGACGTTCCAAACTTGTTATCATTCAATTTATGTTTTTCATAAGTATTTTGGGACCTCCTTTTGTAAAATTCCTGAAATAATATTGACTGATAACTAATTTTCCAAAACATCTCTTTAGTGTCGTTTTCTATTGATTATGACTGTTGATTCATGAAGTAATTACCCCACTTTAGCTTTCGATGCTATTATGTCAATAAGGGGGTGTTACAAATTGGTGTAGCATAATCACTCGGTTTGTTTTATTAAGTGAGCAGTATTAAACTTGTCTACTGTATTAACTGATTCTGATTGGTTTTAGAACTTTTTTGTCTTAGCAGTTGATTATTTTGATACTAAGCCAAACTTTCATTAGTACTATCTTGGAACATAAGTTATTTTTAGCATCAGGGGTTGAGTCTTTTTAGCAAAGTTTTGATGATTCACCCTTTGAGCATTTTGTTTCCAAACAGGTGGTTTCTTTTTTACCATCACTTTGATTTTGTGAAAAATTTTTTGATGGTATTGGTATTATTGCAATCAACTTGCCAGAGTGATTTTTATTTAAAGCTTCCACACAGAATAACCAGGCCTTATTTAGTACATCTCAAAATTGTTTCTAGTTTTTGGTTGTGACAATCATTATTATTCAGGTAGAGGTTTCTTTGATTGCACCCTCTTTTAGGGTATGTGAAGTGTTTTGCCTATGTTGCTGGTATGTGCTTAATTACACATACCTTTTTCCATTAAAAATGGACTTAAATGACCAAAAATAGACAAAAACTGCCAAATATATGTTTGTTTTGCATTTGTATTGTGCAGGAAATGGATATCACACAAAAGGACGAAAAAAAGAAGAAAAAACGGGAAAAAAACAAAGCCAAAACAACAAAAACCTGACCACGGAATGGAAAAGGGTGTGAAGACCAAAACCAAATCGAAAGCAAAAAAGTAATCATGTCAAAAAGTCATCAGAAAAGTCAAACAGTCAAAATCAACCCTGACAAAATCAGAGTCAACTCCGAGAAACTGAAGCAGAAAAGACAACTTGAGGGAATGAAATTGCCAAATCCCAAAGTTATATTACTAAGATAAAAGGACAAGGGCTGAAAGTGCAATTTAAGTGAAATACAACTTTAGGGGGCATTCCTGCCAACCTCCTAACCTCTTATTATTCAAGGACTACATTTGCAATAACACTTATAACACTCACGGACTGAAGTTGACAAACCCCCAAAGTTTAAACACTACAAGGACGTGTGATGCAACTACACATATATCTCTTAGGGACCAATTGTGACTTTTCCCAAAACTTTACCCTTTCCCCCTAAAATTAAACACAGATAAACCCTAACCCTAACCTTTTTTCCCGCTAATGCTCAAACCCCATTTTTATTCATGGGATACCCTCCCTTCTTTCCCAAAACACTCAATCTCCACCCTTTACCCAGACAAAGCCTAAACCCCCACTCCACTATCACCCCCATTGCCAAGTTGGCAATCCCACAATGATCAAAGCAAAATCAAGGGCTCGGATTGCTTAAAAAGAAACACAAGTTATGTTTGATGGCTGAGATGATTTTGGGAACTCTCTCACACAAATGGAAACACAAGTTAAATGAAATAGGAGACTAGCAGGTATATAAAAAGAGAGAAGAACTAGGAGAGTAGTAGTTAGTTTTTTCTAGTTTTTGAAGTTTACTTATGTAATTTTCTGTTAAATTTCCTTTTGCAAGTATTTTAAACTTTCTTTTAGTTGTAAGTTTTTCCAAAGTTTAATAAAAGTTCAAGTTCCCTTTTTAAAATTCCTGTTGTTAAGAACGTTATGTACAAGTGCTTATTGAAGTATGGTTTTGAGCTTTTTGGATGATGAGTCTGAAATGGATGGACTTATGGGTTTAAAAAGCTAATTTGAGCTTGTGATAATTTCTTGTGAAAAGCTAACGGACCAAGGTTTTTTACCCCAATCTCCTTCTTATTATCAATGTTCTGTCCTACTTGTTTATCTTTGGCTTATTACAGCTTATTTTGCTATCTTTATTATCTTTATTCATTCTTAGACTAGTCTTATAGAATTCATTTTAATGAGTAAATCAAATTTTTATCGTAAAACTACTCATTTATAGTTAGTACGCTTATTAGTTTTCTTCTAATAAGTTGATTGTATGTTCCTATATTTACTTATTTTATTTGTCTATCATAATCCATGTTTATCATATGGTTTTCATATTTCATAACCTTAATTGGTCTTAATAGGTGTAAATCTTTTAAACTCAGGTAAATAATGGGGTGTTTGGCACAAGTGCCAAAATGGTACATAGTCAATTTGGGTTACGCTTTGGGGGTTGGGGTCTATTGAATTCACTTCAATCCTAGCTTATCCTAGGAGCAGTATTAATTCTGTTTTAAAAGGTTGTTAGGGATTTAGGAATCAATTTCAAGGTGTTTTTGTACCAATAGCTTGAATATGCTAGATTTTAGGAGTGGTAATTAGTTATTTGTGCTGAGGTTTAGGGTAAGTGCTAGTTGCTGCATTTACCAATTTTCTTGGAGTCATTTGTAGTTACACAAAGTTATTAGAATAAATTTTTTTTTTTTTTTTTGGGTTCATAAGTTTAACATTCATTGTTTTTTTTTATCTGTCAAGTTTTTTTTTCTTTGTCAAAATTGCCATTGCTCAAGCCTAATTATCAGATGGTAGTTGGTGTTTTCAGTTTAATAAATTTTGTGCATGAGCTCTCCATGAGCCATATTTAATCTGTTTTAACTAATTTTTCAGTTTTGAGCTTATATGCCAGCTTATTTATAAGCTGGCTTTTTAGCCTTGTAAAGAGTATCTCCCCTGGTGCATAACAGCCACCTTTTCAGCTCTTTTTCTTAGCTTATCTTTGTTCCAAATTTTGTTTTCTTTGCTTTTCTAGTAAGCCACTTGAGCTGGCTTTAAGCCCATGTAAGCTCTTTAAGCCTAAGGACCCTATATAGGGGCTTAAAAAATAAGCCAAAAAGAGTGTCCCTAGGCTGTGGGTCTGCTTGTTTGTGGCCTATAGCTTATTTTGATTTTCTAGCTTATTGGCTTGTTTTTTTTAGCTTATTTTTGTTAGTAGGTGCTCTTTAGGTTTAGTATATTATCTGTGTTTGTTTATTTCTAATTTACATTTGCTTATTTGTTCATAGAAGCCAAAAAGAAAAGCTATTTGTGCCTTGTGTTCATTTAAGCATTCTGTGCCCATCTCAGGCTGTTAGCTTAAGTACCTCCCCTGGTGCTGAGACTCAAACAAGCCCATTTCTGGCTTATTTAATGCTTTTTAATTGTTGTTGTTTGTGCTTATGTGCTTATCTTGTGTGCTTATTTGACTGTGAATGCTTATTTTCTCTTTTGCTTAGCTTAATTTGTTTAAAAATCCAAAAAGAAAAAGCCTTTAAGCCCTTTTTGTACACTTAAGCATTCTGTCTGTCCTAGCTTTTTCTAGCAGCTTTTTTATAGCTTAATATTGTTTCAAAATAAGTTTAGATTGCTTTTTCTTAAAGTCTTTTATGTCCTCTTTTCCTTTTTCTAGCTTTTAGGTTCTTAAGAGTTTGTCTAAGGGCTTATTTATAAGCCCAAAGTTGCCACCTTGTCTGTTTTACCTGCTTTTTTATGTCAGATAGCTAATAAGCTTTTCTAAGCTTATTTTTTTTCTTTCATTTTGCTTATTTAGAGTCTGCATTAGCTTATTAAGTATAGTTAGGTCTAATTTTGTAGCTTATTTGCACTTTCATAGCTTTTTAAATCCAAAATAAGCCATTAAGCTTATTAAGCCTTTTCTGTCCATTTCAAGTCTTTTTTTTAGCTTATTTATAAGCTTTTGTAAAAAGTTGTAGTTATAAAAATAGCTTATTTTTATGTCCTTTTTAAGTTTGTAAAAAAAAATTTGAAAAAAAAAATAAAAGGGGAAGCTTGGAAGTCAGGGGTGAGCTAGGGCTCGAACCCCCGACCTCAACAAGCCTCAACCCTTTTAAACCCCACACCACTACCGCTGTGCTACAATAGCTCATCCGGTAGTGGTTTGTAGGATTTATTATATAAGGGCTTGTTGGCCCATTTGCTTATTAAGCTGTTTGGGCTTATTTCTCGGCTTATTTGATAAGCTGGTTTCCCCAGCTTATTTTTCTTAGGACCCTCAGCCTTTAAGCTAGTTTGTGTAATTTTTCCAGATTTTTTTTATAAACTTCTAGTATTTTTTATAATTTATTTTCTTTAAAAACTTAAAAAATTCATAAAAAATAAAATACTAATCAGAAAAATATAAAATTTTTTTTTAAATTTTCTTTTTTCATATAGTTTCTAGGAAAATTGTTAAAGTTCTCGTAGGGTCATTTTTTTCAAAAATTCATTTTTTAAAGAACGGGATTCGTTCCCGTTTTTGATTTGACTCGTTTTTGGTCCAAACGAACTCCGTTTTTAGTCTAGCTTTTTTTAAACTTCGTTTTTAGTCAAGTAGAATCTATTTTTAGTTTAAAAAGTGTTCTAGGGATAAAATTGCAATACTTAGGTTTTTGACCCTCGTTTTCCGTTCCGTTTTAGGATTTAAGCGTTATAGCTTTCGTTTTTAGGTTTAATTTATCCGTTTTTGCATTTTTAATCATAGTAAAAGAAAAATCCAATCAATCATCGTTCCATTCAAGCATCAATTATCAACTCGTCATTCGATTTTCCATTCAAGCCTCGTTGAGACATAACGACCCGGGAAATCAAACTTCCGGAAACATATATATTTTAATTTGTAAACTCTTGACCAATCCTTGGCTAAAGGTAATTGGTTAAGTGTTTGCCTTTGTTATTATATATATATATATATATAGATTTTAACGAATCACATTTTCATGAGTTGGAGGTGGTGGAGAGACTCTTGTAGGTGGTGATGTTGGTGGGTTCAAGTAACCATTGGGTGAAAGTGATGTTGATGAGGTTGGTGATTTGGGTATGTAGTCAATTGAGGATGAAGAAGTGTCTTTGGTTGATGGTGTTTTGGAGGGTGCATTAGGAGCACTAGGTGATGAAATTAGAAGTTTGGGTGTCAAGCAGAAGAAAACCAATACAGAGAATGTACAATCTGACGACGATGATTTATAAATCTTCAGTACACCGGTACAAGACAAGGGGAGAACATCATCTGTATGTTGATTCGTCATACATGCATACTTCGTCTATAGATATAGAAACATCTATCTATCACAATGTGTCTGGACAAAAGATCATCTATTAGAAAAGTATTCGCGCTCTCTCTCCTTCTCAATCAGTTAGAACAAGGGACATCAGTAGAAACAGATGGTGAGAAGTGTATGTTCGCACTCACCGTGAGTCGAACGATCCAACTAGCACTCTCATACTCGCACTATACGCTCTCGCCACCATGGCAATGCGCTGTATGTATACCACCCGTGTTTTCAAGTCATTGACGACGTCGATTAAATCTACTATTTTATGTTTTGTAGTATTGTACGTGTTTGTTTTAATTTCATAGAGAGAGAAGTAAAATGCGTAAGCTAGATAAAAAATTACGCGTTCAATGTAAACGGGGATCAAAAAGACAATTAAATGTTTACATCAAGCATGGGGTTATATAATTATTTTGAGAATTAATTATTACTTGTGTGTTCATTTTTTAATTTTTATCGGATACGTAAAAAGTGTATACGTTTCGCGATAAATTGCGTTTAGGCACTTCGAAACCCACGTCAAACTCTCTCCCTTCTCCCCCCTAACCCCGATCCCCACCCTCACCTTTAAATACGCAAATTTTATACCCAACGCTCATAAAGTTTACTCATATAATTCACGCGAGCGCATTCTTTATATGATGAAATTCATCGGCAAATGTTACAAAGAAAAATGAAAGAAAACTACATTTTGGTCAATGTAATTCACTTTGATTTAAAACCGCTCACTCACATAACACGTTTCTTTGATCAAGACTATAAGCTGTGACCCTTAAAGACCTCATCTTGTTTTTGACTTCACTATGAGCAATTTTTAGATATATAGATATAGGACTTATATGTGCAAAGTAATACGCAATGGATACACATACATGCTTAAATCACTCTTAGTAAAAATCAAACAAACATCAACTTTTGCTCTACCAAAGCCTCGGCTCCAAACAACATCTCATGATAACGCATGCTCCTCTAAATTTTTACAACCCATAACATTTATACACATCCATCCTAAGATGTTCTAAGGTGTTTCCAACCATTGAATCACCATTTCCAAGTATTACTCAAGTGAAAGAAAGCTAGGGTTTTTATTAAGGAAAGCTAGGGTTTCTTTGTGCAAGCTTGGATTTTAAGGCTAAACTAGGGTTTAGCATTTGTTCATCATCATCATCATTCATCCTAAGGTCTATTTGAACTCTTTATGTTCTTATAATTTTCAATTTTTATGCATGTGTTATTCTTGTTAGCTTAAATCATCGATTTTATCATGAAAATGCGGTTGTTTTTCTTGAAATGCTCATATGGATTACTTTTATATTATGTTGTGTTATTACAGTATATCACTGTTTAAATATGATGATAAAATATTGTATCATGTTGTTTTGGGGTAAACATGGTTTGGGGTAACCTCTCCCCATTCAGGTATTAATGGTAACCCTTATAGATAGATTCATGTGTGTAAAGAAATACCAAAGGACATGTTGAGGTTAATTATGAATTATCTCTTTGTGTGTGTGTAGATGTGTGTCATAAAATAAATGTTATAACAAGATGGGAAGGTTGTTGTTAGTTGTTGTATAAAGTAGCATATGCTAAAAAATAGAACCTTATGGTAAATATTAAAAGTAATGGTTTGTAGTATCGAGTTGTGTGATTATAATATTAGGACCTGTGTGAGGACTTGGATGGACAAATGGAAATTTATTGTATAATATATGAACTATAAGAGAATAGATATGGTACCAAGATATAAAGTGCAAATTAAGGAAACAACCGGCACGCAGATTTTGGACTTATGAAAGTTATTCACACATTTCTGTCAAAAACGTTGTATAAGAAATTAATTAATTTATATTTTTATAGATTAATACATTTTCCACGACGATTCTAAAGGTAAGAAAACTTGCTCAAAGGTTAATAACAAAAAAGTCCCGGTACCAAACCCAATGAATAATAGAAACATAAAGCCTGAGAAACAGCTAACTTACAAAAATTAATAAACACCCCTATTTATATATATATATATTTTATAAACAGCAAGTGATTGAAAGATTGTGTGAGACAAATTATCCAATTTTTAGGATTCCAAAATGGAAGAATCGTAATTTTACAATTAATAACGAAGAGTTATAATTACGCAAGTTTCGACAATTAATTACTTTTATAAAAAAACTATATTTTTATAAAAGTTATGTTTCATGACAGAAAGTTAGATTTTTGTAAACCTTATAAAAGTTACTAAGAACTGTCGCATGTCCTAAGAGATGTGCTCGAAAGAATTATACTAAAAACGGAGCCTTAAGAATAACAACGATAGAACATTAGACGGGTGTTTGTACGACGAACAAATACGCTCGCGCTAGATATAGAAAAAATTACGTCTGATGTGAACATTGTGTGTAAAAGTTACTGTTCACCTGAGGGTCAAAATCGGAAATTGTCTAATAATGATAATCATCCTTATCCTACCCACAAGTTGGGCATAGAAACGCAAGAAACGGGATTAGAAATCGTGAAGGTTATGTCGATTTTACAAAAGGTATGTTTATTAAACATTTTAATGTTATAAACATGTTTTTCACTTAAACATTTTAGATGGTGTTAGCTATATAGAAACTTTGCATTGATAGGAGTTAATTAATGTGAATTAGTAATTATACGACCTTAATTTATTAAGGTTGCAATTTGGATAATTTCGCGTGAGCGTTATTTGTGATATACTTGCGCAATTACTCACTCAAGGTGAGTTCATTGACCAAGGTTTTAAATGCTTTTGTTTTTACATAGTTTTTGGGGTGACAAAACACATGCTATGCTTTACAATTGGGACTCAATGGTGGTTCATGTTTCATATTATGATTACGTGTTGCTAACTAAGTAGCGATAAACCATATTGAGCCCATTAATCATGAACTGTCAATTCGCGGGATGGTGAGCGCGAATGTTATTAATAGATCTATTGGTTTGATAACCCCGTTCGGGTGATTAGCTTATCACTAGACAAACGAAGTATCACCATGTCGAATATGGTTGTTGTGGTTAGAAATCCACCACGGGCAATGTAGGCATTAAATTTGGCACTCCATACACGTCATAACTTCAGCAATGTCATGAGCTTAGAGCAATGTAATTAATTTATTTGATGTCTGCATCTGTTGCATTATCCTCGCTCACACTCTTGGGAGATCTTGTTGGCTCCTTCAATATATGTTTTATCAAACTATGAATTCACCAACTTATTCGTTGACGTTTTAAAGCAATGTGTTCGCGCAGGGGGCTCACTAAGCCACCAATGTGCGATGGATACATTGGTGGTGTTTGATTTGGATGTCATGTGAGAGATGTATGCTGCAATTTCAATTTTGGTAAATTTGTTATGGGCTCTAAAATCTTTGTATTTTGATCAAGTTTGATCAAGTTAAGCTTCGGGCTTAACGCTCTCGCAATTACTTTTAAAAATCTTAGCAAAGACTCTCGTCTCGCTCGCTAGCGCGAATGACTTTATTTTCCTTATCACGTTTGTTTTTGGCCCCTACTGAGCCACGTAAGTTCAATGTCATTTTTGCACAAGTGTGTCGACTATTCTATAAAATATAGTCGATCAAACTGATGAAGTTCTTCCTGCATTAGTTCAATCCCATGTTGTAACACCACCCCTTTTTGGGTGCTGCGGAATAAGGGTCCGGTGGCGTTGTTACTTCACAGGATCATTAACACAAGATTATATATAGACTGACTAAAAAGTCGTTTTGAAATGATACATTGATTTAACAAAGTAATTGCGTGGTAAATAAGCCCGAAGCATTAACTTTGTTCACTTGGATCAAATACAAATGATTTTTTTTCAAGCCCATACAGATAACAAAATGAATTACGACAAATCTTTAATGATGACATCCAAATAAAACCACCAATGTATCAACTCGACCTTAGTGGTATTGATCCCCGCTGAATATCATTCTTTATAATACGTCAACAATAATGTTGGTGAATTCATAGGTTTGATTAATCATATATTGTAGGACCACAAGATCTCCCAAGTGTATGATAATGCAACAGATGCAGACATCATATAAATGTAATTACATTGCTCTAAGCTCATGACACTGAAGCTTGACGTGTATGGATGCCAAAATAATGGCTACATTGCCCGATGGTGATGTTCTAAACAGAACTTCTATATTCGACATGGTTATTCGTATGTTTGTTTTGTGATAGTATCTACACACGAAACGGGGTTTATCAACCCAATAGATCTATTAATAAAACATTCGCGCTCACAATCACCGCAATTGACAGTTCATGATAATGGGGCTAGGATATGGGTTACGCTACTTATGCAACCGTAATACATAATATGGAAAATTAACCACTTGTGTCAATTGTAAAGAACTTGCATGTTTTTCACCCCAAAAACTTTTTGTAAACAAAAGCATGTAAACCTGGGGCTATGGATATCACCTTGAGTGAGTAATGCAAGTATTATCACAAATAACGCGCCACGCGGAATTGATCAAATGCAACCTAATTAAATTAAGGTCGTATAAGTACTAATATAATTAACGTACTTCCTATTCATGATAGTCTATATAGCTATTTCCACCATCTAAATGTTTAAGTGGAAACATGGTTTATAAAATTAAATGTTTATAAACAAACTTTTGGTAAAATCGTCATAATTTTCACGTTTCTTTATCCGGTTGCTTGCGTTTCTTATGCCCAACTTTTGTATTAGATGAGTTATCATAATTTGACATTTTTCAGTATTTTGACCCTCTGTGTGAACAGTAACTTTTCTGTTCCATCAGACGTTAAAATTTTTTTTTTAAATCGTATTTGTTGTCGATAAACCCGTAAATGTCGTATTTTATTCGTTATAGCGAGTTATTGATCGGATTTCTTTCGAGCACGATCTCGTATTGAATAGTTCTATAATTTTATAAGGTTTACAAAAATCTAACCTTTCTGTCCATGAAACTGTAAATTTTATAAAAAATAGTTTTTATAAAAGTATTCAATTGTCGTAAACTTGCGGAAATTCATAAATCGTTCTTATTAATTGTTAATTACGGATTCTTGTATTTTGGAATCTAAATAATAGGTATTATTTGTAAAAATATCAACACTTGCTGTTTATATTTTTTATAATAAATTTGTTTTTATAAATAATTTATTTACGACTTCCGTTTATTAACGTATAATATACTTGTTTTTACTGAACTTTTTACGTTTTATTAATCCGATTCTTATGACAGTTTATTACTTTTGGATATCGTAGATGAAATGTATTTTTTATAAAACATAAAATAAGTATGTCTTATACACGATTTTGGACAGAATGTGTGAATATCTTTCATAAGTCCAAAATCAAGCCTTGTTTCCTTATTTGCACTTTATATCTTTTACCATTAGTCTTATATTTATATAATTTGTCATATTTATATATTATATTAATGTCCATTGTGTCCATCAAATAGTCCTCATGTGTACCATATTCTTTTTATGTTCCCATACAATTTAAATAACATACCATAACTTTTTAATATTTACATAAATTTACTTGTTTTACATTGGTACTATTTATAATCAACAACCATTACATTACAAGCTTCCCAATCTTGTTATAACTTTATTTTTAATGATTATCTAACCTTCAATATAGTTCATAATTAAAAACCTCCAAATGTTTCATTTGTATTTCTTTAACTTGAAAAATATTATTAATTCCATAAAAACCCTACATTTACCATATATCATTGTTTACACCAAACAACATGATACAATATTTTATCAGCATTTTTAACATGATTTATGTATAAAACACAACATATATAAAAGTAATAAATATGATCATTTCAAGTCAAAACAACTCCATTTTCATGATAAAATCTAAATGGTGATTTAGGTTTAAAAATAGGAATAACCACATGATAAAATTAAAATTATAAGAAATAAGAGTTCAAATTAGTCCTTAGGATGAATGATGATGATGATGAACAATGCTAATCCTTATGTTTATCCTTAAAAGTCCCAGCTTGCATAAAGAAACCCTAGCATTTCCTTAATAAAATACCCTAGCTTATAGATTTAACTTGAGTATATGGAAATGGCGATTCATGGTTGGAAAAACACTCTATGAACATCTTAGGATGGATGTGTATAGAAGTGTATGGGTTGTAGAAAAATTGATATGGATTTCTTGAGATGTTGTTTGGAGCCTGGTTATGGTAGAGCAAAAGGGGTTGTTGTTTGATTTTTAATAAGTGTTTAAGCATGTAGGGGTTATCCTTGCTAGTTTACTTTTGCACATATAATTCTAGTGGTCAAAAAGATTGCAATAGTGAGTCAAAAACAAGATGAGGGTTTTAAGGGTTCATGCTTATGTGTCTTGAGTCAAAGAAACGTGGTATGGTGTAGGTTTAAATGCAAAGTGAAGTACATTGACCAAAATGTAAGTTTTCTTTCATTTTTCTTTGTAACATTTGCCATCATATTTCAGATTTATAAGAGTGCCAAATGAATATATTTGAGTAAACCTTTATGTATATGGGTAAAAATTGGTATTTGTTGAAGCGTTAGAAAAGTTTTTGTGGTTTCGAGGAGTGCCTAAACGCAATTTTATCGCGAAACGTATACACTTTAGTTTCGATAAAAAAATACAAATGAACAAAAGTTAATCAATTATTCTCAAAATAATTATATTACCCTTGCGTGATGTATAATTAATTGTTTGATGCCGTTTTTTGACCATTTGAACGCTAATTTTTGCTTACGCGATTTTTTTCTATTACATGAAATTAAAAAGCAAACCGTTACATACTAAAAATTATTAGTAGTTTATCGACGTAGTTCAATTCTTTGCAATACACGCGGGGTGTTATACATTACCGAATTACCATGGTTCTTTGATGTTCTTTGGTTCGGTTCGACTCACGGTGAGTGCGAACTTACACATCTCGCCATCTATTTCTAGCTGACGTCTTGTTCTAATTGATTGAGCAAGATTTCCATGACTTGTTCTAATAGATGTTCTTTAGTCCAAATCTGTGTAGATGGATGGGGTTGATAGAAGTTGCATGTTTGTCGGGAATCAACATACGAGATGATGTATACCCTTGATCTTTGTTGACCGGTGTGACTGATGATGTTGATAAATTCATCGTCGTCAGATTGTACACTTTTATGTCATTGGTTTATGCTTGAATAATGTTCTTAGTTGCAGGAAGTTGGTGCTTGTGTTGAGTTTGTTGTGTTGTTTGTAGGTTATTGGTGGTGGAATCTCGAAACAGCGGTGTTGGAGTAATTGTGAGTTGTGTTATGTTGTTGACGTTTATCGGAGATTTTACCATTTAGCATTGTACAGCGGTAGACTTTGTCTACATAATGAGTAGTTCACCATTGGAGTAATTCAGCTGAACATCGGACATAAAGCAATTCCAGCTCATTTGACGTACGTTTAGTGTTCTCGGCACTTGAGGAACATTTTGGGACTTTGTGGACCAGATTAACTGTCTTGTTAAGTACCATAGGCGAACATTGTAGACGGGGTCAAAATACTGTCGTGATATGATCGGCAATTTGAGGGCATTCGTCAAAGTTAATTGAATTGTTTCAATCTATCTTTTGTTCTTTTGTTAAATGCCCTGTTAGCTTTGACTGAGTAGACATACCAACAAAATAAATGCATCTCATTTTTCCTTCATTTTATCAAGATTTATTCACCATCTCTGACGAAGGTAGCAAAGGAAACCAAGATGTGAAGAACTTAATGAGGATTGGTTTTGGGCATTGATGATAGGTAGGTGTTGTTCTCATGTCGTAGGAATTACAACGTGAGACGGTTTTGAGTAAAACATGATGTTGCATTGCTTTAGCACGATTGAACAAGAGGAACTGTAGCGTGCGCTTTAGCATTGTTCGAGCTAAAGCCTCAATAGAGTAAGGTTCCGTTTTTGACAACGCGTTTTGTTCAGGTGTTCGAGCAGTTGACGTTTCGTGTTTGATTCCCTCTTTTGCAAAGTATGCATGAAGAGTTTTATTAAGAAATTCCGTGCCTTTGTCAGTTCGAATTGTTGTAACTTGAGCATGAAGTCCTCTTTGGACAAGTGTGAGGAATCAATAAGAACTCCAGGTTGTGTCGTTCTTTGAACCTAAAGAAGTGAGTCCAAGTATATGGGAGTAGTCTCATCAAATTACGAGAACATTATTCTTTCCTTTAATGTTTTTCTACCCGCCTTGGGACACATAAGTCCATGTGTTTGAAGTTGTTGTAACGTCTTTTTGAGCTCAGGGTATTAGTCTTAGTGTGAAAAGAATTTCTTATTGCTATCCACAGATCACAAGAAGAACAAAGATAATCTTTGACGAATTTCAATTTTTGGAAGGGCATTCACAATTTTATTTGTGATAGCAAGTTAATGGTGTCTTAGTTTAAATGAGACAGGCGACGATGCCATATAACCATGCTTGAGAAGATGTTGCTTAGCAATTTAAGCAAATCTGGATTCGGAGTTGTTGAGTCTTGCAGGAAATGGAATAACATAATGTGCAACCGAGAAACTGTGAGATGTATCATTTCACTTCAAATCACGGGTTTAATCATGTCTGGACTTCTAAAAAAACCAACTTCAAATAGTCATCCACAAAATTGACCAACGGGAGAATAAATTATGATTAAGCCCTTCGATTAATAAACCCTTTTGATAGTAATCGATTCCTTGAAACCAGATCTCATAGCCAAGATTGCGTACAATTTGATTATTTCAAAATACTTCACCTGTTTCCCAGAAATATCTCCACCAATTTTAGCTTTTAGAAGTTTGAGATTTTTGGTCATGTGCTCTTGAGCACCAGAGTCGACGATGATAGAATGTTCTCTATGAGCTGCAAAGGAATTAAAAGATCAAATTGGTATTGGACACAGTGGAACACATAGGGTTTCATGTTCCAACAATATTAGCAGTTCTAGATGGCATTTCTAGAGTGTCTTTATAATTATTGGGTTAACATTGCCTTGTTGAGACTTAGGATTTCCAATTTATATGGGATGGAGTATACTTCGGATTACACATTCTGCATGTCTTACTAACTTGCTCTATAACTTCCTAGTTATGTTTTAGATTTGCTTGACGGTTGGAGCCTGTTGCATGGTTTTATTACTGGATGTTGTGCATACAGTTTGGTTCACATTATTGCTTTTTTCTACCTCTGACATTCTGTACGGGCTACATTTGTTAATTGCTTGTTTATACTCTACTCTATCTGCTTTCAGGTGCATGTGTTTTAGTCTAGGAAAGGAGACCATATTATAGATCCTATTGTGGAACAGTAATTTCAATACATAAATTGGTTTTATTTAATATTTGAACATATCTTTAATCATATCCTGTATATTACTTTTCATTATCTATACACTCAGTCATTCATTTCGTGATTTACTTGCTATCCTTCTTGATATTTTGTTTTTCGTTCTCTTAGTACTAACAGGCACAGCCATTGGTTGTCTAGTCCTAGAAATTAAAGCCATTGTTATAAATGTAGAACACACAATCATGATTGTCATTACAGCACACACTTTCACAAGTCAACTCAGACAAAAGTTAACATTCGTTTGGTATTAGCATTTCCACAAATACTGTCATTACACGCTGTTACAGAAGTTTTTTTATTTTTGAAAACCTTTATACTTCCTACGGTGGGTCTTCTACTCCTTGATCTCTTCACTTGGACTATCTGTTAAGACATGACTCATATCTTCAGATGATTGCTCTTAAGCGGTGGTCGGCTATCAATAGTATAGGGAATTTTCTGTAGAGAAAAGACACGCGTTTGTTAGGTTTCCTAATGTCTTGATGCAACTGAGGTGTTCTAGTTTGATTAGGCTTTGTGTGCACTTTATACATTCCTGGTGCAATCACTTTTGTGTTTTGACAATTGGCAACATATTATGAGGCAACAATTTGTGCGAAGTGACTGTGTTTTTGAAAAAATCACTTAGTTCACATTTTCGAAATTCATGTGGTAACTGGCTTTGACTTTGGAGAATTTTTACTTCTGAAAAGAGAAATCTAAAAAAATTGCTGGATTTACCTAAAAGGGATTTTCTTTGTCTTTTTAAAAGCATTCGGTTTTCGAATAACAGATGATTTTTCAAAATGAGTTTAATTCATTTTCCTTTATCTTTTCTATGAGTTGTTTCTTTAAATCAATTATTGCAATTCTTTGTATTGTAATTGTCGCACTTTCAAGTCTTGAATTTCAAAATACTGCTCACGTTCTTTCTAGAAAATAAGTTTGCTGATTTTCTTTGACTAAGATTTGTCATATTTTTAATCTTTTCTTTACTTGTTGTAAATCAGATTCCTGATTATTCGCCATGTTTTTGAAGTGCTTCAAAAATTTTTGAATTTAGTTCTCTTTTTGATAAAGCTCTTTTTCAAGATGTTCACATTTTTCCCAGGTTTCTACGTAATCACATTGCAAATTAGTAACTTCATCCAGATCAGTGTACACACCAAGTATTGCATTCATGTGATCAGCATAGTAATATTCCCTTGAAAGTCGGTCGATTTCATTCAAAAACTATGTTTTTTGAGTTTCCAGTTGAGATTTGAGAGTGTCTACTTCATGTTCAAAGAGAATTAAAGTTATCTCAATCAGCAACAATTTCCTTTTCAACACAAAGTGAAATTGTTTCTAACGTCGCCATTCTTGTTTGCTAATTTGGGGGCCAATAGTTTCATCTCTATTGTGTTTTTGAATGAAAAGATCGATGTTACCATAAAGACTGTTCTTTTGGCAATTGTTTGTTATGACAAACGCTCTACCACTACCATAAAAAATCGTGTGTAAACAACTCTTTTTTAATCGTGACAAAAGTTCTTTAGTAGCTTTTACACTTTTGATTTCCCAGGGAAATGGATATTCATACATCGTTTTTATAACAAAGTTGTTTGTTTTACGAAAAGACTCTTTGGAAAAATCCATTATTAGAAAGATGTATGAACAACTTGACTCAGTTTTTTGAAAAATAGTGTTGTTCAGCGACTTTTCCTTTGTGGACATCGATCCAATCACTAAAGATTATTCAACGATACATAATCAACGGTTGATTTAAATCCGCTTTATTTTGATCGACATTTATTTGCACGGTTGAATCGATTCGTTGATTCAGGGCTAACATTAAAGCTAGATTATCCATTATAAACACACTATATTCATACAGATGTGGCATTCTCTATTTGTAGCTTTCTTGAGGATACTCCAGGACACCTGGTTTGCAAAACTCATTTTACAATTACGATTAAGCATATTTTATTGTTTGGACAGCATTGGCCGGGTTTTATATACAAATATCATTCAAAAACCTTGAATTTGTTTTCTAAAGTTAATGACTTTCATCAAGATTCCTTGTCTTCACGAGTTTTGTTAAGATATACATCTGAAGCTTTCTTATGCTTGTGACAGTATGGAGATGGTTTCTTGATGTGCACAAAGCTCTTTTTCATATCCAAATTCGTTTAGATTTAAATCATTATTGTTTTGAGTATATGCATTATATGATTTCAAAATTGATTTTGTAGGACATTAAACCCTTAAGCTTTTGACACAATCAATTTCACACCTTTGACGGGGGGGGGGCCCCATTTTTAATAAAAATATTCACATCATTATACTATCTAAGTTCGATTGGAACTCTTAAAAGTCTTTAAACATCATACTGATTTAGTCTTGGCAGTCCATTGGTATGTTCTTTGAAATGGTTATTTAATGTTCTAAACTTTTATTCCTTAGTTTTGTTATCCTTAATTTTGCTTTTAATTATCATAAACTAATCTCTAGTTTGTTGATTCACAAAATTTATTTCGGTTTTTGCTGGTCACAATTTCACATTTTTAGTTTCTGAATTGAAGATAGCAAAGCAATCTCTTTCTTGATCAAGAACATCAGTTTCATCAGGGTCATCCTGGATCTATCATAAACATTATATTGAAATCATTAGTGATATTGGAGTCACCTTGTTCGTCAAATATAGATGTCTATTTACTATGATTCAGGTGGCTAGGATGTTCATTTTCATGGCAAAAACATTTATAGTTTTCTTATTTTTTTGTACCTTATGCATTGGCTCATAATCAAAGATTGGTCCTCGAATTGTCAACTGAATATGGTGTAATACTCTTGAAGTTGTGCCACTTGCTACATATAATGTGCTTTCCATTTCGTTGTTCTTCAGACTCATCATTACTAGTTCATCTTTCCAAATCGGCCTTGTTCTGCATTCTTACTGAACCCTGGCTTCCTTCTTTTTAGCATTATACATCCTTGTTCCTTGTGATTAAGCTGATCCTTTTACTCGTTATGGTTTCTAAAACTTTCCCTTTGATACATGGCCAATATTCCTTATTAGTTTATTCACTGAAATCCCATACTTTTGCACTACGGGTACCTACACTTTCCCTTAGCCCCTAGCCAACACATGAAATAGCCCTCTGATTATATTCCCAGTTCCTCTGTTAACTTCTTGGTGTATGTTTGATTATAGCTCGGAATGGTGTTTGATGAATGTTCAAAGGTTGTAGGTTGGTAGGTTTGTAGATTTTCTTTTGAAGAAGAGAGAAAATTAAGCCAGAGTTTGTCAATCTCCTTCCTTTGACATTTCACATTATTCTGTTGATCCGTTTAGCGGGTCTGGATTCATAAGTAGGAGCAAAGAGAGAGTAACAATTTCTTTCCTTGTTTTGGTAGAACTGTTGCAATCTGGTCGTAGGAATATAGAGTATTCTGAGTTAGGAATGGTTTTGATGATGGTAACAGGTTGTTGTTGAGCAACAAGTGTCAGTGGATTAGCATTTGTGCTAGCTCTTTCCGTTCTTATCTCATTGACTTCTTTCTGGTGTTGCTTCAGAATGTCTAAAGCTTGTGATAGGGAGATGTCTTCAGGGCTTTGTCTCTGCTTAACTAGTGTCAACAAACCTTTGCCATTCTGGTTGTTGTTGAAGTAAGACTGGACATTCACTTGGATGCATTAGTAACGTGAGCAGATTATCGGACATGCGCATCATCATCTTGTAAAATCGTGAGTTATACTGATTCAAGTGATTCATTCCGTGATGTGAATTTTCCAAAACTCCCAAAGATAAATTGGTTTAAGCTCTTGAACATTGAATGATTACAAACCCTTGTCTTCACCTTTCATGGCTTTCTACATTTTACATGCACTTTCGGACACATGCATCACTGTGGAGTAGATATCGTTTTATATACCCCTCGTGAGTACTGATCTGAACGGTTAAGCTTCAGCATTTCAGTTGATCTCGTATGTCTTGTGAAACTTTTTATTTTCTCCATTCCTCTCTGTAGTTGTTTCAGAATACCTTCAGCAACTGGAACTATCTTCTCAGTCTATTGATACTTGTATGGTGGATTTTGGAGACAATAGTGGATGAGTTCATTGTTAGGTTTGGTGTCAATGTATCTCTTGATTTGGATTTACATCTGAACATGTAATTACCAAGTGTGCAACATTGGTGGACGATCCTTTGATACCGATTCCATGATAGCATTATTGAGGCATTTGATGATTGAGTTTGAAATGGTATTTGATTTGACATTTTGATGAAGTTGTGGTAAATGGATATTGGATTAAGTGTTATGAAGTGATTAGATTGTGGTTTTAAATGAATTAAAGTTCAGGGATGTTTACAAATCTATTGATTAAAACCTGAGAAATGAATCGTATCTTTTGCGGGCGATTTTACATAATCAAGAAGAAAACCGTGATAATGAATAATTAATTGACGTTATAAGTTTGATTAAGTTGATTGTTAGTTTGCATGGTCTGTGTTGGTAAGTCCAAATGATGTTTTTAATGTCCTTCAAGTTGTTTGAAAACATACTAACAAGATCAGTATAAATTTATGATACGATAACACATTTCTTGTTGTTATGTTTTGTATTAAACGGTGATTAATTGATTCCCAAATTTCGTGTCAATAACCACCTGCTGAGCGATGACCTTGCGGTAAGGTCAAAAAATTTTCCAAGAAATTAGGGTTTCAAAACATAGGTTTTCAATGGACAAAATGCAATGACTTTAGTCAAAATGCAACAACTTGAATCAAAACGCAACTACTTGATCAAAACGCAACGATGCTTGGTCAAAACGTGTTAGCCTTTTAAATATATCGGGATGACAAATCACGGAAATTAATTTGTTTATTTTATAGCGTTGACAATAGGGGACTAATAATGACAAGCTACGTTAGTTGGGTGTCTAGGACCTATAACATTTACAAACAATACACCTACAACTTCCATGACGGGGTGAGCTCAATTTTGTAAAAGTGTGTGTGAGTGTTTCTTTCTTTCTCTCTCAAAAACCACAAACACTCTTCCCACTCTCTTTCCCATTTTCTCTTTTTAATAATGAATAAATTCTCTTTCATTTTTACCAAGCCTCTGGATCTTGTGTTTTAAGTGATCATGATAAAAAACGCAATGATTCTTGGTCAAAACAACAAAGAGTCTTGGTCAAAAACCCAACGAGTCTGGTCAAAAACGCCAACGAGTCTTGTCAAAACGCATTGAGTCTTGGTCAAAATCGGCATCGAATCCTTGGTCAAAACGCAAAGTGTCTTGGTTTATAAACGCAAAAAGTCTTTGTACAAAACGCGACGAGTCTTGGTCAAACGCAATACAAAAAATTAATTGGGCATAGTAACGTTTAGTCAATAAACGCAATGATGGTCTTCAAAACGAAACTGCGGAGACACTATTAAACCAAAACGCAACATACATAACGCAACGGACTGAGAATCAAAACGAATAAACTGCGATCAAAAACGCAATGTCTTTAGTCAAAAGCAATGAATCTAATCAAAAGAACGTACGAAACACTTCTTCACGTAGTCAAAACGCAGCCAAGTAAAAATCTATTATAAACTTTCTTGTAAGCTTACGAAATGATGTTAAAACCATCTTAGTAAATGATGAAGGAAGTGATCAGCCCAAAAGTACAAGTCTTTACATTTTAACAACGAAAACAAAGATCTAACTTTGATTTTTTTATTCTTGCTTTTTCGAACCAAAGAAAAACAAAACTAATAAACCCACTAAATTCAATCATAAACACCCTTAAGCTTGGGTACAATGTTATCCACTAGTGTTAATCCATTACACAACACTAATCTATACCAAGATGCTAGAAAATAAGAAGAAATCTTAGAGAGAGAAACAAAGATGGAATGTTTTAGATTGACGATTTGGAGGATTACAAGAGAGGAAAAATGTAACCAACACCATTCACCAGTGTGGTGAAGGGATATTTATCCCTAGCATTCTAGTTGGTATGGTTTTACTTAAAGGGTCGGGCTGGCTAAACTTAGGCTTTACCCTTACATGGTCAACAGTAGTAGATTAACAAACCAGCCCGATGATACGACTAGGCCTCTTATCATAACAAGACTCTTATTTGACTTAATGAGACGGATAACATTAATTGTTCTGATTAATATAATTTAAGGTTAACATTAGTTAACCTGGTATAAATCCAAACTAACTATAAGTAGAAACTATGCATTGTGAATTCTACATAGTTATGCGGAATACTAACTTGCAATACTAAAAGAACATGAATACTAAACGTGGTATATTGATTGCAAATATTCTGCCTAGGTTTACGGGATAACTAACTTGAATTGATGTTTCTAACTATGCCGTGGGTTCATTTTATACACCATAGGAAAACCCTAATGGGTTTTCCAAAACGCGTATAAATGTTAATTGCATATCTTATTCCTATTATAATCTATGATTATCACTTTGAGCGGTACTAACTAATATTAATACTAACTGGCACTAACTAATTATACTAACAAGTACTAAATTACTAGACAAAGTACTAACATTTGTTACTAGCAGTATAAGTAAGTAACTAATTATAACTAGCAAAGTACTAACTACTTGGTCTATTATCTAGTCTTTTAGTCAGCCGATGTATCAATATTGAACCAGCAGTAGTAAAGTAGTAATGGCATAGTAGTAACTTAAAATTCCTAACAATCCTCCCATTACTTGTTATTTACTTATCAATCATCATGTTTTTTCATGAAGATCTTGGTTCATTAGGAGGATGTATCAAAGGATTTTACTAATCTTCAAGCATTGAATTGAATGAACTAGATAAGGCTCAAATTGCCATAGTACTTTCTTCTTCAGGCTGCTAACTGCAAGTTTCAAATTCTTCACCAATAATTCCTTGATCAGGGGTACTTTTTCTCTTTAGCATATTATTCCTCATGGTGTACCATCCATTAAATAGGTGTGTGAACTCATAATTTTCATGCAATTTCCATTTCAGCAATTGCATAACATTGGCTCTATCTTGTCACTGCTCCTCCCATGTTTGGATGTATTCCTTTCATCAAATATCATCTGAAGATTTAAATGTCCTGTATTTCCTCCTTCTTGGTTGTGAGGTGCTTGAATTCCTTTGTCTTTCTAATCTCTTGACCCGTTTCGTTAGTCTGAGGATCTCCACAGCTTTCTGAGCATCTTCTCTTTTCTCCAAGTCAAGCACTTGATTCTGACATTTTGTAAATAGTCACAATTCCTGTAGTTTATTATTAGTTCTACCTTTTCATTACAGGTGTGTAACATCTTGGGAGGGTAAATATGCGGTCAAAATACTGGGAGTAGTATATTAGCGTCAATTCAAAATGATGTTCACCATCCTGCCCTCCCACTTAAGTTGTGCGACCTTCTTGAGAGAGGTGATTCAATGAGCTGTTCAAAGCCCTCTCTCAGACTAGTTCTGGAGCAAGGAGCACCCCCCATGGTGTTCTTGGCGCCCTTAGGACCGCAAATTGTATCCATACCCTGAGGATGTAAATTAGGCATTGTCGTGGTCTGGGGTACTAAATTAGGTTATACTGTCATGTGCTGCATCTAAGCTAGCAGCAGTAGTGATAGCCCTTTCCACACTGTCACCCCTTCCTCATGGATAGCCTCATCTGCTTTAAGGTCTTGAGGTACACAAGTTGAGGTAACTTAGTGTCCTTTTTGGTTCTCCTATGTTTTTGAGTCTTTCTTTTTCTTTGATATGTAGTTGGAGATGGGAGTAGTTGCTCAATGTGAGCTTCAGTTTGAGGTTCATGAAAAACTGGTGGAGGTGTTTCAGTTGGAAGTGGTTCTGTTTGAGGTTCAGAAACATTTGGTTGTGAAGTAGAGGGTGTGGGTTGGGGTTCAGGGGGTGTTGTTGAACCTTCACCCTCAGGTGCTTGGTTATGCACCAACAGTATTAACGGTAACATAGCAATAACTAATTATATAGCCTCGGATAGTAATATTGTCTACAAGTATTAATATTAGTCTAATAAGTATTAACGTGTTTTTCAATAAAGCTATGCATTAACATGCTTTATTCATCCAAGCATACTGGAAATATCTTGTAGACATGTTGAGGAATCCATGGGATTCATATCTATGCATAGGCCCATGAATATAAAAGTTAAGAACTGTTAACAAAACAGTAGACCAGTGTAATCCATTCTATCAAGACTTCCCAGTTGTTTATGATCACACAAAATCCAACCATACTGCTTTGCTTAACGTAGCAGTACTAATCTTTGAGATATCAGACTAAGCTTCAAATTCGTCTAAAAAGCATCTTCAAACCATGTCAAGCATCAATCCACCCATGACAACTAAGCAAGTTACAAACAAAGCTAACATATAAATTTTTGTACTTAGCAATACAAGTTTCTTCAAATAGAGAAAGCTAATGCCTAGCAGTATTATGTAACTGATATTTGTTTACTTCCAATCTTTAATCCAAATAGCACTTGTGTATAATACGCGGACTTATAACCATTAAACCTTCCCCTAAGATCATGAAGCTACAGATTTAGCATACAAATGATTGCCACTAGAAAATTAAATCTTCTACTCAAAAGCTTTAGTGAGCAAATTAGCTACATTTTTCTAGTGTGTACTTGGAACTTCTATATCATGCTTCTTCATAGGAGTCTTAATGAGATGATGATTAAATCTCCTATATGTTTGTTTTAGAATGGTAAGATGGATTTCTTGACACACAAATAGCACTATCCTTTTCAACATAAAATATTTTTTACATAAAACTCTAGTATCAATAATCCAACATCTGATTTTGGATCCAAGCACTTGACCATAGGCAGTGAGAAGCTGCAATATATTCAACTTCAGTTAGATGAATTAGCCCACCACAGTCTGCTTTTATATTTCCAAGAGATTAACTTGAACCTAAGAAATTGACATCCTATGTTGTGGATTTCTGTCTAAACTAGCACCTACATAGTCACTGTATGAAAAGATTCAATATTTAAAGGAGAGAAGAGTCTTAGGATACCAAGGCAATTTGGGTCAAACCTTTTAGGTATCTAAAGATCCTTTTTACTGCATTCAAGTGGGAAACTTTTGGTTGAACTTGAAATCTTGAGCATGCACAAACTGAGAACATAATATCTGGTTTAGAGGATGTAAGATACATCAATGACCCAATCATTGACTTGTATAAATAGACTTCAACATCCCCTCACCATATTTATTTTTTTCAAATCCTGTTGGTTTCCATAGGAGTATTGGTTGTCCTTATATAGAAAACTATATTTATTCAAGTTTTCACTCAAACATACTTGTCTCTGAGTACTAATAAAGATCACTGTCCTCTTTCTGCATTGAGTGTAAATGCCAGAAGAAAGTAAGCTCTCCATTGAACTCATCTGAACCTTTTGTGTTGATTAATTTGCTCAAAAATCTGTACACAAAGACATTTGTAGTAGAACCAAAGATGATGTATCTACATATAATCTGTACCAGTAGATTATTCCTTGACTCTTTTTATGAACAAAGTCTTGTCAATTTGACCTCTGTAGGATCCATTATCCAGTAGATAGGTAGAGAGAGTCTCATACCAAGCTCTAGGAGCTTGGTGTAGACCATATAAGGCTTTCTCCACTTTGTAAACTTTTTCTAGGTAATTCTGGTTCCTAAACCTAGAGGGTGGGCTTTACATAGACTCATCATGCATAGTTACCATAGAGAAATGCACTTTATGACACTCCATCTGGTACACAAGAAAAATTCATAAATGATGCATAGGCAAAAATAACTGATGCTTCAATCCTTGCAACAGGATGCAAAAACCTTCATCATAGTCAATGCCATGCTTCTTGTCTTGTATCTTTGTGATGCTACAAGCCTGGCTTCTGTTCTGATACCTATAACTTTATCTTTCTTTTTTATCCCCCACTTTGTGCAATAGCTTTCTTGCCATAAGGTAGGTCAATCCTGAAGGTTCCTACACTTCTGAATTTGAACTGAAGCAACTCTTCTTGCAATGCTTTAACCCAGCTTTCATCATAAGGGTGAGCTGTCTTTGTGGTTTCCTACTGATGAGAGGTATAGGCAAATAAGAAAGTTTTGGAAACTCTTTGTGATTTCGACCTTTCTGCTTTTGGATGTAGTAATCATAGACATGTTTTCTAGAACTCTTTCTTTGTCATTCCCTTGTTTGTGACTGTCTGTCTTTTGGAATCTCTAAATATTTGATCTTTAGGTGAATCAGAGTGTACTTGTTGTAGGAATAGGACTGACAACAGTTAAAGGGTTTCATGTTGTTGAAATGCGCCTCTTCCCATACTTGATAAGCACAAAGGAAGATTTGTAAAGTGCTCTCCAACTTCTTCATCACTCAAAAGCAATGCCAAAAAATGCCAGTATTTTGAACTTCAGCAAGTATCCTCAAAATTTGGGACATCAAGTGGTCATGTGGACAGAATTAGTAAATTTTCTTGACGGAACTAATGATGATCAGCATCCACAAAAATTCTTGATCCACCAAGCTAGTATTATACTGGTGGCTAACTGTATTGAAAAATCGTTAGTGCTGCTTGCTCTAGTAAGACTTCCTGAGATTGATGCTGTTACATTGTGCTTAAATCTTTCTAACAGGCATCTGAATTGATCTTTAGCCTCCTTTTTGATCTATCATTTTGTCACAGAAATGCCTTCAACGGTTTGATCTTCTCACTTGCTGGTTTTTGTCACAGAGTGTCCACCAGCTAGCTCATCAGCCGGATATTTTTATACACTTCATTGAGCTCTTGTAGTTGAGAAGATAGAAGACCCATATTGGGACACAATATATTGTTGAGTAGACACATTTCTTCTTCTTAGATTGTTGTGCACAAAACTTTTTTCAAAACCTGTATCACCATTAGCTTTTGTGACTGAATTTTTGTTTGTTTGTCTCCTGAATGATGTTGTTGATTGTATAGAAATTTGTTAAGGAATCAATATCAAAAAGCCAGTTAGGTCCTTGTCCTGCAACATTTGGTTTATTTTCAAGAAAGTTTACATGCAGATTCTCTTTAACTTTTCTTGTTTGAGAATTAAATACCCTGAAAGCTTTGCTATATTACAGGTACCCACTTAGAAAACCTTCTTCAGCCTTCCCATCAAATTTTCCTAAAGATAGTAAACAGGACATCCATAAAGGCTATCATGAACTTATGCTATGGTGGTCTGATAATTATAAGCATCATAGGGTGTCTTGTTATGAGGCCTTGGTCACTTTAAAATATTTAGGAAAACATAACAGGCTGTATTAACTGCTTTAGCCCAAAATACAATAGGTAGCGTGATGTCTGCTAGCATAGGTCCTAGCTTCCTCAATCAGTGTAATGTTTCATTTCTATCAAAACTCCATTTTGTATGGAGTTCTGCAACACTAATTTCTCTTGTTATCCCTTTTAATCCACATAAATTCATTCATTTCCCCTGTTTTCGAATTATGGTCCATTATCACACCTGAGTATTATAACCTTATGGTTTAATGGTTTTCTATTTCTGTTATATTTTCTTAAGGATATACCATTGTCTTCTAAGAGGCTAAGAAGAGACCCAGCTAACCTGCTAAAGTCAACAGTTACTTCAAGCAATATGTCTTATGTTGTATCCTAACAGATGTTAGACCAATTTAAGTCCATAGAAAACCAACATCTGTATAACGGGTTAGCTCGTAGAGCTCATAAGTTTAGCCTTATAGGAAAAACTTGTGGTTGCTTTCATTCTGACAAGCAAACCAAGTTTGTCACTTGTCAAAAATCTTTGAAGGAAGGACATCTTTCAAGGGTTTTCCCTTCACAAGTTTATTTCATTAGTTTTATAAAATTCACATGACCCAACATCATTTTGCCATTAATTGTGATCATCAATTATCGGCTTTTGCACAAACAAACATGTTATATTTTTAAAGGACAAATTCTTTAAATCAAAGTGTATATTGCGTTGCATGTGAACTCTAAGCAGTACTTTGCTTTCATTCAGTAGCTTAAATCAGGAGACAAACCAAGGAATTTTTGGCAATTTTTCTTTATTTAGTGAAATTTTAGTTTACATTTTTAGGGATTAAAATTTGTTTACTTGCTTAATTGTTATTATTTGTTGCTTCTTAATTAGTAGAATTAGCTTATCCAAAAATATCTTTGCTTCATTCAAATCAGGATCCGAACCTAAAACGTGGTTTTAATTTCACTAGTCGTTGGGGAAACGACCCGGGTGATCATACTTACCCTGTTAAACATACGTATATTATATATTATATTATTTTTTGTAAGTTTTAACTTTTTACCTTAGTTAAAGGTGAATAGTTAGAATTTACCCAAGTAGTATTCTTATTATATATTTTACGTGTATAAAACTACGAACCAGTCTGCCTTGTGGATCTATATAATTTACTCTTTTTGAGACCCATGATCCACTATTATCTTTGGAGACATTGTTTAAATCAGTCATTTTAGGTCTCCAAACACAACTTGCTTAGGCCTTAACAGCAGTGACCCCATTTCCTTTAACAGCACTAACTGCTGTTTGCCCAGCAGTATTAACACCATTCACTCTAACAGTATTAACTTTTTCATTTGAAATCCTGGTATTTGGTGCTGTTGATTTATAAAAATACCTTTTAATAGGTGAATGAGACTTATGAAAAGCATTTGTTCTTAATTTTGAAGCATTCACTCTATTTGTATGGGTAGCAGTATTAACTGGTCTGAATGTACTAGTTGATGTTGTTGCTCTTAGAGAGCTTTTCTTGGCAGTACTAACTGGTACTCTTCCAGACCTTATTAAGACTGTAGATGGAACAAATTTATTTTGATGATTTATTCTTTGAACATTATTCCAAACTGGTCTAATTTCCCTTTGACCAGTATTCTTTCTCATATTTTTCAAAACAGACTTTTTAGCCATTCTCTTTTCATGAAAATCACAGTATTTTATTAGATGGCTGTAACTGCTACAAACAAAACATGCTTTCTTTGTAAACTGAAACCCAACTCCTAATTTTTGAGTTTTCTTTTCATTCCACTTTGTTTTGTTATTCCTAGGATTTTCACTAACTTTCTTAGGTTGATCAGCTTGCTTAGGTTTTTGTTGAACATTATTAGATTAAAAATATCATCATCATCATCACTAACCCAATCTTCAATGATAACTCCACTAGGCCTAACAGATTCAACTCTAGGCATTTCTACACTAG
>BQNB010070091.1:0-33252 GCA_026074375.1 Tanacetum coccineum
AAGAAGAAATCATTAAGGTCAAAGTTGAAAAAAAAAGACTTTGAAAAAGTCAAGTGGACACTTAATGTGGGACGGAGGGAGTAGAAAATAAGGGTGGTTTCTTTTGGCTAAATGCACCCTAAAGTCTGCTAAGTGTTTCATTTTTGGACTCTAAAAAACCCATAATAGTTAATGGGTGGTTTTCTAAGAAATCCAAAAAATAAGTTTTTTACAGAATCTGGTATGAATTCCCATCGCCTGCGAGCTGCAGCGCCTGGCGAACGCCGGTGAAACGCTATCATCACCCATCAAGCCATCCCCTATTAGGATGGAAACTGAACCAAACACCAACCAATCTTGCCATCAAGTTGCAAAGTTGATCGACCAAAGAAATGACCACACTTATTGTCATATGTTTATTTTCTAGTGAACTGTGTTTTTACTAATACTTGTTTATTAGCATTTGCATACAATGTTATGTGCGAAGCTGAAATTCTATTTACAAACACCATTAAGAACTCAAGTATTATTTGTAGCGTAAAACACCAAATGCACATTTTCTAAGAAAAAAGAGTGATAACAAATTGATTATAAGCTTTGAAACTATATAATGGAAAGAAAAATCTCTATAAAAGTATAATGTGAACATAATACTTCAGATCTCAATATCCACATTTTTAAATGTATAAATATTTTTTATAACTCAACACTTGCATTATTTGGAATAGATATAACAGAGACCTGCTGAGAAGGCAAGAGTAGCTAAACCACCATCAATAACTAAGTCAATGTTTTTTGGCCTGACAGAAAAGCTTGAATTAGACACCACATACATTGTTCAGATACAGAAAAAAATAGATTAAAAATGACATACACTGGCTTGGAATTGTTCATGGAAAACTTGAAGCAGCTAATTTACTCCAACGATAACCAACGGGCATTTGGTCCAATGGTATGGAGGTTTTACCCTCCTAGGCAAGGTCTCATGTTCGAGTCTTGTCTAGGGCGATAGGGGTTTTCTCCCGCGTGTGTAAAGGGTAAAGGGTTGTCAGTGCCTTCTTGGGTGGGACACCAACCTGGTTTAGTTGAGGGCTCCGTACGCCTTTCCGGCGGGGCTATGGGGCATGTAGCCTACCAAAATTGTCGTTAAACTTTTTTTTAACTCCGACGATAATCCACTCAGTAACAACCACCCATCAATTCTGTCAGAAAGGCCTCAGTTGCAGCTTCTTTATGAAGAGCTTGACTCCATGATCCAGGTCCTTTTTCATAGCAAACATACAGAACTTCATGATCTCCAAAAAGTTCTGTATCTGAAGAGAAGCTTGAAACACACAGCAGATGAAGCGCAAGATATCATCGATCTATTTGTATCTGGTGTTCATTTCAGGAAAAAGGGGTACTCTCGTAGATCTGATGTCTATAAGACCACCCTGATTCTCGATCATGTTATGACATCAATCAAGTCCATCAAGGCGGAGTTCATGACTATGAATGTCAATAAAATGAAAACTGATTCATCTCAAAGAACAGAAAGCCAGCAAACGCAATCTGCAGCGGCTGCTGGAATCCAGCAACAGAAGTACACTAGGATCGAAGAAATTCTTCGATGAAATTGTTGTGGGGCTTGATCATCATGTTGAAGTCATGCGCGATAAACTTGTGGAAGATCAAAAGCAGCTAGATGTCGTCTCTATTGTTGGCATGGGCGGGCTTGGTAAGACTACCCTGGCTACTAAAGTATTCAATGATCGTTTTATTATGTATCATTTCAATATCCGTGCATGGGTCGCTGTTTCTCAAACATACAAAAAGCGGGATGTGTTGATCCATTTACTGGCATCCTTGGGTGTTCAAGTAGATATAGAAAACACTAATGACTTTAAGCTCCGTGAAATGTTGCACAAGAATCTAAAGGGTCAGAGGTATCTGATTGTCATTGATGATATCTGGAGCAAAGAGGCATGGGATAACCTGAAAGTACTTTTCCCCGATGATGACACCAGCAGTCGAATTCTCCTCACGAGTCGCCTCAATGAAGTTGGATTACATGCCAAATCAAAACCAAACGGGCTTGTTCATTTCCTAAGTTATCTAACGGAATTACAAAGCTGGGAGTTATTGTGCAAGAAGGTGTTTCATGGCGAAGAATGCCCCGAATGGTTGATTAAACATGGAAAACAAATTGCAAAAAAATGTCAGGGACTACCACTTTCGGTGGTTGTCATAGCAGGACTTCTAGCAAAAGAACCTGAGAACATAGATGTGTGGAAAAAAATTTCTTGTAGTGTTGCTTCATACATTGCTAGTGATGAGAATAAACACATGGAAACACTAGCTCTAAGCTACAATCATTTACCTCCTCACTTAAAAGAGTGCTTTGTTTATTTAGGAGGATTCCCAGAAGACTTTAAGTTCCCTGCCCGATGGTTGATTTGGTTATGGATGGGTGAGGGATTTATACAAGAAGCTGAAAATCAAAGCTTCGAGGATATTGGGGAGGCTTACCTCTTGGATCTAGTCGGCAGAAACCTTGTAATTGTTGCAGAAAGGAGATCCAACGGTGGTGTCAAATCTTTTAGAGTCCATGATCTTGTGAGGGAGCTATGCTTGAGAATAGCAAAAGAAGAAAGATTCTTCCTGAGAATAAACTCGACGGAGCCTTATGAGTTTATTATATCATATAAACAACATCGTATATTTACATATCAAGATATTCCCATTCTGAACTCTCATCCGCCCACCCCAAGCTTGCGAACACTCTTTTGCTTTCTCACGCCCACATCCTGGATTTATAACATTGCTGAGTATTTCCGCTCCTTTGCGCTTCTTAGGGTGCTAGATCTACAAAACTGTGAACTCGTTTATTTTCCCGAGGGTATAGTATGGCTAGTTCACTTAAGGTACCTCGCAATTGGGCATGCATTAGTTTTTCCATCCTCAATATGCAATTTAACGAGCCTTCAAACCCTCATTGTTAAAACAAGTGAGAGCTCTCTGCTTTTACCAAGTAACATATCAGATTTGGTAAACTTGAGGCATTTGTGGAGTAACAAGAAATTTTATCTTCCTTCTATTAATCGGCCAATGAACTTGCAAACCATTTCAGAGGTGGAGTTGGGAGATTTGGTAGAAAATTTTCAGAAATGTTTTCCAGTCATAAAAAAACTTTCATCGATCTTCAACTCAAATGAGAAAAATGACTTTGAATTACTTCGATACCTTGAAACCTTGAAGTTAACTGGAATCCACAGAACAAACTGTGGAAATAATCAAATCAGTTTCCCTGCGACATTGAAACAACTTACATTAGTAAGGTGTTATCTACCTTGGAGTGACATGTCAATCATTCAATCATTACCTAACCTTGAGGTTCTCAAACTAAGTGAGGTTGCCTTCGAGGGGGGCCTGTGGAAGACAGATGAGGCGCAATTCCGACAACTGAAATTCTTGAGACTTGAGATGTTAAATATCAAGCAATGGGAAGCTTATAGTATCAACTTCCCATGCCTGAAACAGTTAGAGATTGTGGAATGTGGTTATCTTGAAGAGATACCACTTGAAATAGGGGACATTCCAACTCTTGAGCTTATCAAAATTGTCGACTGGGGCCGCTCTGTTATTGAATCAATGAAAAGAATTCAAGAAGAACAACATGATGTAGGAAATTATGACTTGCAGATAAAAGTTGATGGAATGGAATTCTCCTTTTTACTATCTCAATATATTTTTTAAATTGTGGTTGTTAACTTTTTTAACTATATTTTTCTCAATGAGGCATTCAAGTTATTTTTTTTGTACCGTATGTTTTTTTTTTTTACTTTCAAAAGATGTTATAAGTCTTTTTTTTTAGCTGAAATGGTTAATTAATGAGACACATCGTAGTAATTGAGCAACTAAAAGTCATTTCGGCTAACATTGCGACTAGTAATCGCTTTCGAAAAGTAAAAAAAAAAACTATCTTCTACTTGGTGGGTGTTTGTGTTAGCTTATTTAATTGGTTTAGGAGCTTATTGAAAAGCTCATAAGCTTCAATCAACTTGAGCTTATAGGTGATATAAGTTCATAATAACCATGTCAACAATCACTCAAGACTTATAAAAGGCATAGGTGGCAAAATGAACAGGTCAGGCACGCTAACAAGTAACACAACTAACCTGAAAGTAAAAAAGAAAATCAAACTTCCACATGATAAGAGAAGCCCACTAGAAGCCAACAAATCTTCTAACGGCAATTTTTGTATAAAAACTACTCCCCAAGTAATTAAAGGACGGAACTTGAACGTTTTCTATGAAGGGGCGAACTTGAAAACTATTTATTTTAGAGGGGGGCGATATACACTACAATGAAATTTTTGTATAAAAAATAACTAAAATCATATATAAAAGGTTATAAAATATACAGAGTCAAAAAATGGTCCTTTCTAAGTCCGTCATATGTTCAAAAAAAAAGCTAGCGAACCCGCAAGCAATAGGATAAAAAGCTTGAACCAAATACATCTATAAAACTGAAAATTCATTGGTACATGAATGAAGTTGATCCAACAATACCACCAAGGTTCCTTGACGATATTAAATCCGGTAAAAAAGACAAGAAAACTATCAACAAACTGAAAATACATCAGCAATTGTCTGTAAACAACATGCAAAATGATGAAAGATGACTTTGTATAGCAATTATGACTCTCTATCTATACAAGTCTGTCCAATGACAGGACTGTGCAGGAACTCATTTTGACATCGAGTTTAAGGTTGATCTGAAAAACATCTCCCCTACCTGCAGATGAAACAGACAACTATTAATTGCCTTATCTCTAATCCAAGTAAAAAAGGTTAAACTCAGTTAAGTCTTCACTGTGTTGGGATTGCTTAATTATCTGCTTATCTGATTATTTTTAAGCAGATAAGCAGCTTGGAGTGTTTCATCCAAAATGCTTCTGCTTAATTGGGGGACAATATTAGCAGTTTTCAACAAGTACCTTGGCACATGCTTATTTCATAGTGCTTATTTAGGGTGGAAACTAAACTTATCTCCATATAATATAAAACCCATTAAATATGGATTAGATTAAAATTTCTTTCCTTGTTCTTATTGCAACTTCTTAAAAACATAAGCAAGATCCAAACACTATTTCCTGAAGTACCTTAATTAGGTAGCTTATAAGTAAATATTTATAAGCACTAGCAGAAGCATTAACGAAGTATATAAGCATTCACAAGCACCCTCTGTAGATGAGATTCTGAGGTTATATTATTTGACTACTTGTAATACCTTATACTAACTTCTCTAGTAGCCCAGAATAAATGAGTGATCAATCGTCATGTTCTTTATCGTCACTATCGGAATCTGCAAACATGACAAAACAAGAAACCAAAATGAGTAAGAAAAAGACTGCTTCTTCAATTTTCTAACGAGCATAATTCAAAACATGTATAATTAATTAAAAGTAGATGCTAAGAGCGACTACTATGACAAACCTCTAATATGATATCTATCCTCCTACAATACCTAAAAACACTATACAAAACTATATGTTTTCACTCGTGTAAATCGAATGATTAACTTTTGGAATTAATAACCTCTTACGATTCTAAAAGTTAGCTAAAAACAGTTATAGTCATGCTAAAATTTATTGCAAGTACTACAAGTCACAAAACGATTGAGGTAAATCACTAATAGAACCCATATCAATAATAAAATCGGAAGTTTATAGTAAAACCATAACATGGAAAGCTAAAAGCAACGTATGACTACTAGAAACACGAAAGACGGCAGATTAAACAGCAATATTTATTTATTACCTATAATAGTGATGTGCAAGACAGCTAAAATTTATGATAACATAAAAATCAGTCTACGTTAAAAGTAAAACAATGTGTGACATAAATTACAAGTTAAATATGCAAAATTTGGGAGAAAAGATTAGATATGGCTTCATTTGACTTACCAGAACGAACATCGTCACTAAGTTTGCCTCTATCTTGAATTTGTTTAACAAGCATCCGGTACATAAGCACCCACCAGTAAATATGAAGAACGAGCAAACAGTAAAGAAGGGTGTTGAATATATAGTAGTAGTATGGGCCCTCTGGTATATGCTTCTCCTTATCCAAAGTCATGACTACTTCATAACTGCAATGAGGAAATTTTAACAAAAAACAATTATGGAAAATACAAAATCAAATTAGCATACAGTGATGCAAAAATGACGAAAAAGGACATTATTGATGATCATAATCATTTTCTAACCTTGTACTCCATAAGATCCAAAATGGGTAATAAATAAGACGAAGCACCACCCACGACAATACAAACAGAATAAATGAAAAGCTTGCCAGTGCTTCTGCACCACTGTATTTAGACATCTTTCCTACTTCAAGAAAAACATCACTCGCATCATGGAGAGCTAAGGTAATCGAACCAGCACGAGCAAACCTACACAAATAAACAAAAGCAAAAAAAGGTAAACACGTATCCTTAGTTTCTGCAAAAAAAATAAGAAAAAAAAAAAAACAGAAGAAACCTGCATATATAAGACATTGCAATGAGAATAGCAGTTGCAACATGATGGCCCATTGACACACCAAAATCAGATCGCCTTGTTTCCCAGAAAATCAGAGCAAAGATGGAATATGTATAGAATCCACCCGTATACATATACAGACCTTTCAACTTCAACCTGGGAATCCATTATGGAAAATCAGTTATTTATTAACGTTAAATATGAAGAATATAAAATAAGAGGAGAGCTTACTTCATTTTCTGGTCAGGCCATCTCTGGTCACCGGGGCCTAACCAAAAATTGTTTGTGTTAGTAAACCACGGTTCGTTATAAGTAACAGCCAGGGCTAGGATTTCTGCTGAAAGGTAATAAACGCATTTCCATGCTGATTCTTTGAATTTGCGTATCTTCTTATTCCTGTCATCTGTCTCGACACTAATATTCTGCTGCCCCTTGCCAAATATTAACCACCTACCTACACGCTGCAACACGTGACTTTGATTATAAACACATCATTATGTTGACTAATCACGAGTACTGATATTCCTAAATATTCAAATGATATATAGTCAATCGTGTGTCTTGATTCCATATTTATTAAAATCATCAAAGTAATAAAAGCACATTTTCTCCATAAAATCTGGTAAAAAAGCATTCCCAAGATTGGATAGTAACATCACACCTATCCAAATTTATATCCATGTTAATCAGCATCATATACAAATACCCTATCCAAGCAATAGATTCCTCAACAGCTCGAAACCTATGCAACATTTACCAAAGCATGCACAAGTTCCGGAAGTCCCGGAATTGGTTGCTATGTTTCTATAAAATTCCTAATTTGACTTATTATATAAGGGACATCACTGAAAGTTCTTGGCTATTAATACGTTTCTTCAAAGGAACACTTTCTAAAGGGACCACATGAAGAAAGTACAAACTTACTTAAAATATTTACATTGAAATTCGCTGAATCTGATTCCGAAATAGAACTCCAACTTTCTTGTTCACTAGCACATCATAAGCTACTCAGATTAACAAAACTTAGGTTTTACGATGAACTTCCTACAACCTCCACAAATGAACTTTCGACAACATTGATCTATATACTAAATAGCATGATAGTACACGACAAATTAGCGTCTTTTGATGTTGGGCTCCTTTTGGCCCGTCTTTTATGGTCCATTGATCTATATAGCCGGCCTGTTTTCTTTTTCTTTTCTAAAACACCGCTCCAGAACTCTCGATAGTTTTCTATCATTTTCCCTAAATCAAAAAACTAACCTTGATTCTTCAAGGCCCGTTGGTTTTTGGTGGTGATCGAGTTCCTTTAATAAAACACAACCTAACTTTCGGCTGGGTATGATTCAAAATAGTTGTAGAATTGTAAGGGTGGTGATAGCTGTTGATTGATAGTCCGCGGCGGTGGTTTGATGGTGTCGTGGATCCGCATAGGAACACACTAAATTTGTCGTCTACCGTAATGCCTTATAGTATAAAGATCAATAAAGGTAATGGGTTTTTTTTTCATTTGTAACCTTATTTTAGCCTCACCCTTTCTATAATTCCGCTAATTTTAAGTCTTTATAAGCTGTAGGTGCTGAAGGGATAATGACGGCTGACACTGTGGTTGTCAACTACATTAAAGGCTAACAAGCAGTAGATAACGATCATTTGCATTATGTGATTTTTCGAGTTACTTTTGGTGTTTACAAATCCTGTTGTATCATTTTTTGAAATTACTCAGTATGTCTTGATTTCAGAAAATCTATTTGCAAAGTTTCAGTAACCTTGAAACGGTGTTGTTTGAAATCAAGTGAAGAGAACGGTCGTATCTTGGCAGGGCGTTTATACTAACGCGGCCATGGCGGATGTTCCGGCTTTGTTGTTGGCAACATAAATGTATAAAAGGGTAATGCAACATACCATACCTGTATTGTGGTTGCAGCCTTGGCGTGTATTTAGTATTGATTCTATGTTTGCATATTTGAACCTCTCATTTTTTACTAACCTGTTATTTGGTTTATGGCAAGCAACTAATTGTCTGATTTTTCTCATTTTGGTGCACATTTAAATTGGACATTTGGTGCACTCAACACCCTTTTTTTATTCGATGCATACTATATATACACATATTTTCTATCATAAAAAAGACTGATTGCCGAAATGCAGAAGAGGTAACACAAAAAATACGGCATTATGTTAGCTCTTACCTATGTAGGCAATTTCTTTGATCACTTAATAACTTAGTTAAGAATTGCATGTATGTTAGTTCGTTACAACATATATACATAGACCAAAATCGCTTCTTTTCTGTAAGGTTCTTCTCGGGATTGTATAAATTCCGTGTTAGCATCTATTGAAATAAAATGACATTAAATCTAGCTGTCCCTTTCTTAAAAGTCTGACTATTTTCGAATTCATTCATTCTTCTGTCAATGCATGGAATGATCATGGGGTGTTTGGGGTTGCATTTTCAGTTGATGAAATTATATCGTTTTGTGAAATTGATTTACTGCATTTTTTGAGTAGTACAATTAGCTTCTAATGTTTACATAGAGGGGAATTTGGTTCGGAATTTGTTGATTATTTAGGAATCAAGTGCGCATTTTTGGAATCAGTTGAAACAACACTACGTTACTCCATTACAGTTTTAGAATATGGTTAACCGTAAATCGTATGATAGATGAGAAGACACTTGGGATTAGAAGATTGACAACTTCGTTGAAGTTATTAACAATTATTGGTAGAAAGCAACAATGGTTTGTTTCTCTGTTTTTTTTCAATATTTTCATTTCAAATTTTGTGATATCAGATGAAACAAAAAGGAGAAAACAAACGATCTGATTTTTTAACACGCTTTTTGATGTTGGTTTTGGCGCTATGATCCAGATAGGAGTGGGTTTTCGGGTATTGGCTGCATGTAGTGTATTTGAACAACATCCGACTTTCACGAATATAATTGGTGGACTAATTTTAATTGCTGTCGTGTGTTTTTTTATCACCATTCTGCTAGAGAAAGGTAAATGCAAGGGCGGAGCCACATGAGGACCGGGGAGGGTCCTGGCCCCCCTAGGCCTAAGCCCGTTAGTGTATTTATTTACGATTTCATGTGTTAAAAAAAAAATCATCTCGGCCCTCCCATCTAATGTTTTTCCGGAAAAAAATTTGTTTCGGCCCTCCCACAAAATTTTTTCTGGCTCCGCCCCTGGGTAAATGGTATAAACGGATGGTCTACACTGGTATGACAATTATTGTATATTTTAGGATGGTTCATTAAGCAAATGTGATTGGCGAATTACTGTTTGGTTGAAATGTATGTTCACTTTTGTAGACTCCTAACTTAATATCTGAATAAATAGCCGGCCGAATCTTTTGTTTGTAGGTATTCATTAAGATTGCATTTTGTATATTGAGTATGTTTTATTTTGTGCTAATTTGTTATTAATGGTTTCATAGAAATAGGGTTTTGAAAATGACAGTTAGGTTGTCGAACTAGCGGGAAGGGGTGTGCGATCTGCGGGGAAGATGGGAGGGTGAAATTTCATTAGTGTCGGGGAGTCAGGGTTGGATTATCGGAGAGTGGTGGATGGGAAGGGTTCTGTACGAAAACTGTATTGGGTATGCTAGAAACACGAACGTATCACATGTTAACAACATTGTAGTGGGCTTCCGCTCTTTTTTTTGTTTTGTTTCTGAGTTCATTTTTACATAACTAGAATCTATCTAAATCTTGGTGGTTTGTGTTTTTAGATTGAAAACGAGCAAGGACCGGTTGAATGGCTCAAATGGCTGAAGGTCTAAATTAAACTCTGGTGTAGCAACAAATGTAGCAGCATGTTCTTTCCACTCACTTTTTGCAACCTGTTATTATTACACTTGCTAATCAAAAATGAAAGCAGCAATCAAGTGGTATACATGGGAATAGTAGCCGAAAACAACTGCCACTTGATACTGCTTTATAAATATTCTATCTTCATGAGGCTTCGCAATATGCTCAGATATAAGAACTCAAGTTTTTTGATCACCAACCATGTAATTAACCCATTAGTTGTCTTCTGCATATATGGTTTTCGTTTTCAATACCTATTGTTAGTGTATATCTTTGATTTTTTTAAACTTTGGACCTGCTATATGATTAAGTAATGCTATTTTGGTCTTAGTAGGACTAACAGAATCAAAATTTTCGAATACAAGAAAACCGCAATTTAAAAAAATGCACGTAGCAGAAAAAAGAAGTCCCGCTGCAACACGCGGGTATGAGCTCCCACAAATAAGCTAATCATTTATAAACAGTCATAAATATTGTCTAATAAGGATAAAACACTACTCTCCTGTCGTTCATAACAATTATCATCTTATAGACAACCTTCAAATCATTATGTCTGATCATAAACCACTTACCATCCTATCCTATAATATCATAAAACACTCCTATGACGTTACGCCTATCAACATTCATATCCATAATAATCAACATAAAACACAACAAACCCGATCCAGGTACTACTAAATTCCTCAAGCTCTAACATTTACCCAAAAACGTATATATCTATTAAACTACTAATGCAGGCATAATAAAGTACCTCTTTTTTACTAATATCACACTCCTTAATAAACAACTAATAATATAAATTTGAGTATCCAAACTTGACAAACTTGATACATCAATTCCAAATTAGCCCACTAAAGATTCAATCAAAATATATAAGATATAAACATATAATCAACAGCCAGACTTATAAATTTATATAAATTAACAACTTTTTTTATAAAATAAAAAATTACCTCAAAAATGAATCTGTCAAGAAAGAATCTAACAGTTGGGAAAAAGACAGCAAACATGGGAAGAACGACGAAATCTTGATATGTTGGGAAAGATTCTTGTTCAAAGTCGATTGATTTTACATAATCTACAATACCCATGTTGCAAAATTCGATCTTGGTTATTAGTTTGAGCTTTGTATGTGTGAAGGTGTGTTTAGTGTGTGTGCTTGTGTTAAGAAGACGACGACATGATGCAGATGGGGATGTTGTGTTTGGGGATTTATTCGAAGTGGGTCAATCATCTGTTTTTTAATACTTGTGCAACATGGATTAGTTTATGTTTCTTAATGGTCCATTCACTTTCTAACATGATGTTTCTTGCACAATTAACTTTGGAATGTTGGGGACCGGTAATTAGGGGTGTGGACCCGACTCGACCCGAACCAGATAAGATCTTATAAGATCGGGTTATTCGGGTCCAACTTAGCTTATCAGGTCAACCCGATAGCTTAATAGATTCGGATTAGGGTCGGAGTTAGTTTCTTATCGGGTTATCAGGTCAACCCGATAAACCCGATAAGATATAATGACATATTAATAAAGATTTAATTTTTCAACAAAAGCACATTAATAAACGTTTTTTTGTTTAGTTTAGTATTAAGTGTGCTCCTGTAGTTTCTTTATTAGCAATTTAACATACAACACAACACTTTCAATGTAACTGTTTTTTATAAGTATTTTTTTTTCAACAAAGAAGTAAGCTAATGCAATTGTCTTTTTTCAAGTGTCTACGGCGAGTAGTTTCTTTATACGGAGTATTACTTATATGAAAGTTTTAATGCTTGTTCGCTTTGTTCAATAAAGAAGAAGCACAAAAGTACTACAACGAGTACAAAATCATATAAATGTATATTTAAAATTTGGTTTCTAGTTATGCCATATGTTTTTCTATTAACACGTAGAAATCCTACCATTATAAAATCCTTGCTCTCAACGTCTAACATTCTCATTCGATAGCATTAGCAGTTTTTGATTATTTGACTTTTTTTTCCTTAACAAGTAACCCGATAACCCGATAAACCCAACCCGATAACCCGCAACCCGATAACACGCAACCCAATTCCATGTAAAATGCAGTCTTTTCCTCGTCATCTTGGGCCATCTGAACTTGGCGATACCCCTTGTAAGCATCCAAGAAACATTTGTACCGAAAGCCTACTACGGACTCAATTTTCCCGTCAATATCCAGTAAGGGATAATAGTCTTTCGGACAGGCTTAGTTAATGTGTTAGCCTTAAAATATTGAGTCGAACAAGGAATCTCGGTCATTCAGTCAAGAAGACTCGGTCTTTATAATATTTACGTTGTAATAGGCTAGAAAAAGAACCGAGCTCGCTTTGTAATCTAATTGTGTATGCGTTGTGGGCTTAAGCCCAACCAAATCACGAGCCCGGTCCACCAAGAAACCCTAGGCGTCCCATATGTGCCTAGGAGTATAAATACCCCCTCTCCACAATGGAGAGGGGTTGGTTGCTCATTTGTAACATTTGGTTTACACATAGCAATCCACCTCCTCTCTTTCTCTCACTACTTTCTCTCTCTAGCTTCCTTCTCTTTTCTTTCATTCGATTTATATGTGTATGAGATGAAATGATATAGTTTAGGTCTTACAATTGGTATCACTCGCCTCGGGTGGGTTTTGTGATAATTCGTGGTTGTTTTTAAGCTTTTTGGATCGGCTTATTTCGGCTTATTTGACCTTCGGCTTATTTTCTTTATTTTTGTTGATTTGGTGTTAAAAAGTTATACTTGCTTATTTAGATATGTTTTAGCTTATTAATCTAGGATTTCATAGCTTTTTCTTGCTTAAAAACTGCTTATTTTCGAAAAAAATTGGGCTTATTTTTTGAAGATCACGCGATTTGAGCTAAAGAGACCGCGGTTTGAGTTAAAAGTTAGGCGATTTGAGTTTGAATTTCAGCGGTTTGAGCAGGTACCCCACGATTTGAATGAAACAAGTTAGCGGTTTGAGCTTGGGTCTAGCGATTTGAGCTCATAAAGGTACGCGGTTTGATAGGGATACTCAGCGATTTGAGTTATCAAAGCACGCGATTTGTCTACAAGTATCAAGCGGTTTGAGTACAGGTATTCCCGTGGTTTGTCTTAACTAGTTCACGCGATTTGAGCATTAAACAAGCGGTTTGAATTCTTCTATCCAGCGATTTGAGATACTTAGTCACGCAGTTTGGCTAACATAATCTAGCGATTTTACAAGTCTAGTCCAGCGATTTGACAAGACTAATCAAGCGGTTTGAGTCTTTCTTATCAAGCGATTTGAACACATTTCATGTGATTTGACTAAACAAGGTTTCAAGAAGCGGTTTAACTTTGATTAGGGTTTCAAGAGGCGATTTGACTATTGGCGGGTAAAAGTTATTTAAAACTTACAAGCCCTAACTCATATTTACCATTTAAGTCTCTCTACTTCAAACTACATTCACCATTCGTCCTTACTTGAGTTCAATTACACCGTTAGTCCTACATACTCAATTTAACAACTGTTAGCCATTCAAGCTCAATCAAATAACACCGTTAGTCCTTTAACACATCAATCGTTAACAAAACATCAAGTGCTTCGATTACAACAATGATTTTAACAACAACAATCACTTTACCTACTTAAGATCCAAAAATCATTTTTCACTTCATAACACATCAATCATTCATCATGACTACTCCAACAACAACAAGAAGCAACAGTCAGATGCACAACGACATCATGGCAGCTGGTTCCAGAGAACATCCACCAATGCTCGCAATAGGGAGATATGCTCAGTGGTAGTCACGTTTCGTGAGTCTCGACACTCACAAATGATTTAGGATCCAATCTGTCAAATGTACCATCGTCTTCTAATTCTTTTGCAGATCGTACAAATCATCCTATTCGTCGTAGACTCTGGATGCACAAAGTATATGACGGGAAATCTCAAGTTGTTGTGTAATTTCGTCGAGAAATATCTGGGTACGGTGCGGTTCGGGAATGATCAATTTGCATCGATTCTTGGTTACGGGGATCTGGTTCAAGGAAATATCACGATCAAGAGGGTTTATTACGTCGAAGGCTGATGAGTTGTCATTTTATATACTTTTCCGGGGTCATTTAACCCCCTAAATCATGCAAGTATCACTAAAATACGTGCTTAATCATTCATTTTTGTATTTTTAGCACTTGGATGACATTTGGAGGAAATACACGTGACTTGGGCTCATTTCGGGAATAAGCGGACGAGATTACAACTCTACACCAAAGTCGAAGAAGAAAAAGTGTACAGACTCTTGAGACGGCGTCGCAAATTATAGCGACGGCGTCAGAAGTCCTTAAAGACGGCGTCAGGATTTTTGTGACGGCGTAATGAGGTGTCATTTTATACACTTTCTCGGGGTCATTTAACCCCCTAAATCGTGCAATATGCCCAAATTATGTACTTAATCGTTCCTTTTTGTATTTTTAGCACTTGAATGGCTTTTGGAGGAAATACACGTGACTTGAGCTCATTTGGAGAAGAAACAGACAAGATTACAACTCTACACCAAATCTCTTAAAGAAAATGTGTACAATGACTACTGGGTACTTAACCCAGTAGTTATCACGTGGGCTTGTGAGAGCACTGACTCATGTTCAAATCCCGTCATGTGCAATTTTTGGAGAAATATTTCTTTACCCAAAAAAATGCGTACAGTGGCTAGAGACGACGTCACAATTATATGTGACAGCGTCAGGACATACAAAGGACGGCGTCAGAATTTTGATAAAGGTGTCAGGATCTAACTAAGCCCTAGAAGATACGACGGGGCGACGACGTCAGGATTATAACGCGACGCCGTCGCGCCCATTTTGCTATATATACAAACTCGTTTTTAGGGTTTTATGTGTGTAACTTTTGGGAACCAAACCCTATTATTAAAAGTCGATTATAGCAGCTGTTTGGGTCATTTTTAGGGTGTCAAAACCCTTTTGTATCAGCCTTAAATACATGTTCTAATCAAGTGAAGTCTTTTATCTTTTATCATTCAATATGTCTATGTGTTGTTTGATTGATTCTTGATCTTTGCTTCCTTTTAACATGCTAGGCTAGATCCATTAGTATTTACTTATGATTGCATGAAACTTAGTTTGTAGATCCTTTTAATATTGCTTCTTGTGATGGATGTGCGTGTTAGGCTCTAGAAAACTGGCTATAAAATATTATATTAGCATAGACGTCTAGGGAAACGCGAGTGTGTAGAAAGGATACCATCGGTAACAATCTTCATACTACCTTACCCCTAATACGGTTGATCCCTCTGATGTGTCGTTGTGTGGTGTTAATTTTATGATTTCAAGTTTTAAATTTATATTTTGTCGACTTAACAAAAAACAACACCTTAACGGGCAGTGTACCCGGTCGGTGGTAGATTCATAGTAAGTAGGATGTCGATCACTAAGAGCGAGAAACACTTTCAATTTATTAATACTTTGGTTTGTCTAATCTAAGTTAGTCTAATATATGCTAAACCTATGTTAATCCTAAATCTAACGGATAAGGGGGTTTTTAGCCTGAGAGACTGTCACGGGTTTTGTGGTGACTAAAATAAAGTTAAGACACTAAAACACATGCAAGCAAATTAACGAAAGATAAAAGAGCAGTCTAGCCAAATATAAGAAAACTGTATTAACCATTATTAATCCAATGAGAACGTTGATTTGTTTATTTAGTGCAATGATTACTTATCTCGAGGAGGCATATCATTCTTAAGATTAAGGCAGTACTTCTTCCTTAAACCTAGACACGTAGAATTCTGTCACAATTAAACGCATCTGCATAAAGCATTCTTATTTGCTGATTATAATCTATCTTAGGGATTAAAGCAATGGTGATCTTGTTAAACCCTAGCTCATAGCTTTACCCACTTACTACTTAACGGCTCTTTATATATTAGTAGTCCACTGTCCGAGTCCTTACCAATAGAATAAGAACGTACTCGTTGATACCAAGGTCACCTTATGGCTCAACTAAGCTCACTAAACTAAAGGCAAGGATATGTCAATATTTGTGATCCTATGATTCTAGATATATAAATTGCAATATGGAGAGCTATCCTGGACTCTTAGCCTACGCCCAAACAACACCAAAGTTGCAGCGCATTAAATATGTAGGACTAGACCCAGTTGAATGATAGGTCGCATACTTAAGCACGTAAACAAGTATATTGATAAACATAAACAAGCAATCAACGATAAATTAAAAAATCCGATAAACAAACCAAACATTAAGATCTTCATAATAATGGCTAAAACCCGAAGGTATTAGCCTTCAAACGTCATAATTAATACAAGAGTAATAATTTAGCCAAGGTAAACTAACCGAGTTAACGAATGATACCAAAAACTGAATGATTACAAGAGTATAAGAGATTACAAGTTGTCTCCTATGGAATTAATCATGTTGCAAGACCTCTTCTGCTCTTCTTCTCCTCAGAAAAATTGACTTTTTGGTTTAGTATCAAAAATATAATTTAGCACAGTTGAAACTCGTTTTTAAGTTTTCTATTTATAAGGTCTGGAATATGGTCGATACGGAGTATCCAAAGTCTTGGATACAGCGTATCGGGGGTTTCTTGGAGTAGGGACCACGTTTGATATCTTCCAGAATATTTTATTTCCATATAGCTTGAATACGGCGTATTGCCTTCTTCTGGATACGGCGTATTGGATCTTGTTTCCTTCGTGGTCTTTGGTGAGTGCAGGCACAAATACGCCGTATCTTCCTTGATGTATACGGCGTGTTGGTTGTTAGAACAGTAATCTTCAAATTCTTCATGTAAGCTATAAAAAAAAAGCAGAATGCGTGCCTTTTAGTTTAACTTCACAATTGCCCCATAATTACTACAATTCTCAAATACAAACGATTAAGTAACAATTCTTTGCAATAATTATACAAAATGGGTTAATTACATGGGATAAATGATGCTATAAAATAGACGTTATTTGATGTCATCAAATATCTCCCCACTTGAATCCTACTTGTCCTCAAGTAGCCTTTAGAAGTTTATGAAAATGTATCCCTAAGGATTTTTTTGTTAAGCATTTATTCGATCTATTACAAGTACACAACCAAACACCTCACTAAATAGGAAGATGAAAACACTCAAATCACTCAACTAATCTATGTGGTAACATGTAACTAATTGCTCGGTCGTGACGAGTATTCTATCATAGGCTTGGCAAGGATACACATCTCCACCACTAGAGCTAAGGAGTAACAAGTTTATAAAGGTAAAATGGGTTTTTATTATAAGGCTTAGGGTTGATCATTCTACAATCTTTCACCAAAAGTACCACACCAACAAGGCAGCTGAAGCACACATACATGGCCGTAACGACGGAATAGACATGTGTGTTCGATCACATCCTCATTCGAGTTTAACCAAGGGTTAGGATGAAGAATGATATAGGGTAGGGATCTTCTAACTTTCACCAATAGTAATAAACCAACAAGGCAGCTGAGACATGCATACATGGCCGTAACGACGGAATAGACATGCATGCTCGATCACATCCTCATTCGCGTAAAACCCATGGTTAATGATTAGGAAAGGGAAATAAATTGTTGTTAAATTAAATTTACGAAACAAATAGATTAAGTCTAAAATACAAGTTGCTAGACACTTTTTCCCGACCGTTACCATGATAAAGACACAACTATTTACAAACGTCTTGATCATTGATCAAAAACAACAACCTAAGTTGGCGTTCCCGTAACGGTCAACTTCCCAATCATCCCATACTTTACATACTTTTACAAGACAAGTGGCGATATCTACCACTTTATACAAAACTTTACATCGTTGACTTATAAGACGTATCAACGAATAATCGATCCTTTATATAATTCCTTCGGTCTAAGCTTTTGCGAAACGATTATCTTCAAACTTTCCTCTTCTTTTTTTGTTGCGATTTTCCAATTTTTTTCGATTTTTTTCACTATACTATACTACGAAACTCGGTGTAATTTCACCATCTTCACGATCATAATAGCCCCGGATAATTCCTTCGATAATTCTTCATTCTTCGGACGTACCAATAATTATGTTGGTAGTAAAAATACATAAGTTTTGACTACTTTATACATTCCCATTTGCGATGTGCAAATTTCTTCCCAACCGTACCAAAGATAGAAAATTGACACAAGACTCGGGAAATACATAGTTTACACTTTAAGCAACTAGCAACTGATAAATGGACTTAATCTAACAGAATAGGCTAAGGTGTAAAGGTGTAACGAAACAAATAGTTGGTGTAATTCCTAAAGGATTGGCTCTATTGGTTTTTCTAGGGGTATCTTACTCTTAAGATGAGAGTAAACAAAAGGTTTATACGGAGATTTAACTAACCGGTGTAGTTAGTTAATAAAACAACATATAAAGGCTTTTTAGGTGTAATCTTAGAAATTTACCAATTTAAACAAGTTACTCCATCTAAATCCATAGTACTCATTATTGTGGTCTCGAATAGATATACCAAGCCAAGTTCTAAAGTCTACAACATCACCGGCACACTCATATTTTGTGGAATTTGGGTAAACATTTGGAAACGGATAAGGTTAAATCCTCACAATATCTAATAAGGGTTATTGTGTGCACGTTATGTAATAAGTAATTTCACAAAAGTATGCTTGATTTTTTTTTTAAATTTGAGCATAATTTAAGCATTTTATGTAAAAAGTAAGACAAGTATACATTCTAATTCCCACCCCCTACTTGAATTATACAACATCCTTGTTGTATAGATAAAACATTAAAAACAATAATTTAAAAGAATTAGAATGAGAAACTCCCCTGATATTTTGCTTGGTAGATTCTCCAAGTTGAGTTTATGAGCAAGGATGTGTGTTGTAAATGCGTCTGTATTCCAGCATGACTACAATCACACATAGGATTCCAGATGATTGATACTTCACCAACTTTGTTGATTTCTTTGCAGCGAGGTCCTGTGCAAAATATAGGAAAAACATGCAAAATCCTATCTCGGGTATCTACGGTTAATTTAAATAAGCTAAATAAACTGTACAGGAGACCAATACGCCGTATCCATAAACTGGAATACACCGTATTGAGAAACCTGTAAAAAGTATCTAAATACGGGTCAGTCTATTGAATACGTTGTATCATGTGCATGAATACGCCGTATTGACAGAACTGACAATAATGTTTAAAGTGCATAAAAATAAAGGACTGATAACGTCCAGACATTCAATAAGCCGTATGGTATGGAGCGGATACGCCGTATTGATGTCTGGAAAGACAGACTCGATAAAAATAAATAACAATTCGGGTTGTCTCCCGGGAAGCACTTTTCTTTCAGCTAGTCTTTAAGTTAGACTTTTTCCTTCGAGTTTACAAGACCCGCATTAAGTTTTTGGCGCCGTTGCGTGGGGGATAGTTAGGTTTTAAATTTTATCTAGCTTAGGTCTACTCGCTTGATTCCTATCAAGTGAGAATTTTATTTTCTGTCAATTAGCTTCCTTTAGTCTATCTTTTCTTTGTGTTATTTGTTTCGTAAATCTTATTTGTTGACCTCCATAGGAGACGAAAATCCTATCCGTACTCTTGGAGAGTACTCCAGACCTAGCCACGAAGGCTATCGAAACACCATTGAGCTCCCTGATGGGAACTGATGACATACCCTCCTCTCTGGCTCGAAGGCCTCCCCTTTGAGCTCGAATGAGATTTTCTCCCAAATATGCCTAGGAACCTTTGAATAGTTTCTAGTGGCGTAAAACCATCTTCACGATGGTTACCAGTATAGGAATCCGCCACGTGAAGACCCACACCCTTCGCGGTAAGGTCTTCGACGAAATTAGGGCAAAGGTCAGACTTGGTTAAGTCAAAACCCACGTTCTCCCTATTTACCAAAGCTTTCTCGCCAAGGTAGAGATCGTGGTACATGATTCCTGGAATCACCCCTTAAATCGTGGGACACCCCCACGATCACCGGCTTATGTGCAAGACCTTGTTCTAGCTTATCTCATCACCTATAAATAGATGGCAAGGTCTTCAGGTTTTTTCTACGCTTTTAACACACTTACTTACTTTACATACATTCATTACTCTCAAAAGCACATACTTACTCTCACGTCAGAGGTGATTTGCAGGGACACCCCCTGCACTTCACTTAACATAGTGTTTCCATTTTTGTTGTCACAGGTTATACAAGACTTGGCAGTCGAGCATTCACCCCAATAACCCTTTGATCCTCATCGAAGCCTAATCATGTCTATATTTGTACAATCAGTGGCGTCATCCATGGGACCCGTAACAATTAGTCCCATTTAAACCAAGTCAATAACCATACCTATTTTTCCGGCATGACAAGCGGGAGAGAAATGACACCACCGCCAGGTTTTTCAACCCTAACTCCTATACCCAGTTCTAATGAATTACCACCCATAATTGTCTCCACATTTACCGCCACAACTCTTTAAAACACGCCACTCAACAATCGTGCTTCCATCTCAGCCAATCCGGATCCAATGATTAGCCCTGCTTTCGTCGAGGCTAATTATGAAATTCTCGAATCCCTCTTGAGGGAACGACGGAAGCATATACGCAACAAAGACCTTCGTACTTAACTGGAATATATCAGTGAGGACTATGATGAAGAGGGGGAAATGGAACCTAGGTCTGTATGCATCAGAGAAACCACCCCGGTTCTCCACTTCTCCATACAAGGTCTCCGAGGGCTCGAAGATAGAGAGAGAGGGTGGTAGACTTCGAAGATGTCCCAAATCAGGATGGGGGCAAGGTAGAAAGGAATTCTAAAGTTAGGAGTCATTTAGGGCTTGGAGCAAATAACAATAAAATCCAAGGAGTGAATCTTCTTCCGCTTTTAGCAGCTCACTTAAGGAGGAGTGAAAATGGTCAGCCGATGCAATCGTCTCTGACCTTCATACACGGAGGCCCTCAGCCTTCGATTAACACAGGTTGAAATCTCCCTCTTAACGGTACGCATCTCTCATATAATGCTCAGCCTTTCATACCAAATAATTTACAGCCACCCAATGGACTTATGCCTACTCATGTTAACCTTTACTCCCAACCATATATGGGTGTTACTTTAGGGAAGATTCTAAATTACTCTCCTCATGCTCAAAATGGTAACCCCTCTTTTGGGAGAACCTTTGTCCCTTACTCTCAGGGAGGGTGTGTTCCATATGCTCTTGCGGGGAGCAACATTCCTCCCTAAAACGGGTTCATATACTCTGCAGTTACTCCCCCCAATAATTATCCCTTCTACACACAACCTATGTGTACACACCCAAATATATCTGCCTACCTAAACCGAGGCTCCGCAGGTCTTTTCGCATATTCGATTGGCTATGTGACCCATTTCTTCCTTAGATTGAGGATTATCTTCTTCCAAACAGGATAAAAATGCCTTTTTCATGTGGGCTCCTATGACGAAAAGGGAGATCCCAATAACTACTTACACCTTTTCGAAGGGGCCATCCGTATGCAAAAATGGGCAATGCCCGTAGACTGTCATATGTTCACATACACTCTCAAATACTCTGCCATAATATGGTGGAATAGTTAGAAAGCAGGTAGCATCCTCAACTATGAGGATTTGAAGGCAAAATTCTGGTCATACTTTAGCCAAAAAGAAGTTTACAAAGACACACCTCACGGTGCACAACATTAAGCAGAGAGAAAGCGAAAGCACTAGATCCTTCGTCACCAGGTATACAAATGCTACTTTACAAATTTTGGGTTTACACGAAGCCCAGCGTGTTTTTAGATTTGTTCATGGGCTGAGAACAAGAAGCCTGGTGGAGTTTCTCTCCACAAACCTCCCAACAACTTATAAAGGTCTGATGGAGAAGACTTACACTTGGATTGAAGCAAGAGAAGTGGCAACCAACGGAGCTCAGAGCAACCGAAGTGAGGGTTTCGACATGTCTAAGAAAAATCCTTCCTGGGACAACAACAAAGGATAGAAAACCAAAGACAGGTTCTCCCCGTATCGTGGGTCTAATCATGGGCTGCTCTCCAACCTATTCAAGAGCCCAAAGGAAATTCTAGCAACAGAAAAGGTTGGAAAAACCTTTGAACGACCTCCTCGCTTACCCGGAAGTAGGCGATCACTAACATATCTAAGTATTGTCACTTTCATGAAGATCCCTGGGCCCCGACACCCAACTCCCCCCCTCGCCTCGTCCGGTAAGTAAAGCACCAAATCAAAAAGCTACTAAAATTAGGACAAAACTACACCTTCACCCACTAGTACACAGGGATAAAAAGGAAGGCGATAGCCTCTGAATAAGCTTAACACTGGGTGAATAGAAGAAAGGAGACAAAGATACAACACCTGTCGAAGCCCTAATCCTCATGATAAGTAGGGATAATCAAACTCTAGAGAGGAAGTCAGTGGAAGAATCTATTAACAAGGTAGCGAAAATCACATTTCCACCTGTTTCAAGCATCAACTCCTCATATCCAGTTATCATAAAGGTGCGGATATTCGAAAGACAAGTGAACAGGGTATACATGGATAGTAGAAGCTCGCGTGAAGTTATTTACGAGCATTGCTTCTTGAAATTAAAGCCATCCATCAGGTCCCCCTAAATAGACTCAAAGACTCTGCTCGTTGGCTTCTTCGGGGAACACTTATGTGTTGGCTCTGGAGATGTACCTTTGGAAATTACAATAGGTGTGATCGAGTCCTTACGCATGAAAGAGATACTAAAACTTTGTATTGTAAGGTCTTTCCTTCTCCGCACAACTTGTTACTCGTGAGGACTTCTATGCAGCGAATGGGTATCGTAGTGTCTACAATCCACGGAGCCATAAAATTCCACACTACTAGAGGAATTGGCACCGTATTTTCGACACATGAAATCGACAAGGAAATAGAGGAGCAGAAAAAGCTAAAGGGAAACTCTCAAAAGACTCCAAAGGGTATCCTTAGCTGCGTGGAAGCCAAAGAGACAATCGCTGTCGACAAAAAATATCCAGAGCAAACAATTGTTATAGGAAAACAGTTGTCAACCATCTTCAAGATGAAACTATAAGGTATCCTAAGGGCCAACGCCGATGTCTTCGCGTGGACCTATGCTCACATGACAGGAATTTCGAGGACCGTAACGGTGGGAGGAAAACCTTTCAATACAGAACATAGATTGAACGAGTTCAAATACATAGAGTCGATCAAACAAAAGAAGAGGAGTCTAGCACCAGAGAGGAACAAAGCAATGCGTAAAAAAGTAGAAGTGCTTACAAAGACAAATATCCTACGAGAAGTCAAATACCAGACATGGGTGTCAAACCCTGTTATGGTAAAAAAGGATGACAGAAGATGGAAATTATGTGTAGACTTCATAGACATAAACAAGGCTTGTCCAAAAGACCACCATCCCTTACCAGCAATTGATCAGAAAATAGAAATTCTCTCCAAGTTTTGGCTAAAGTGCTTCCTAGACGCATACAAAGGTTACCACCAGATACAGATGGCCAAAAGAGACGAGGAAAAAACAGCCTTCTTCATAAGAGAAGGAGTGTTCTGCTATAAAAGATTACCTTTCGGTCTGAAAGATGCAGGAGCCACATACCAAAAGCTAGTCGATAAGGTGTTCAGCGATCAAATAGGGCACAACCTTGAAGTTCACGTCGATGACATGGTCATAAAAAGCGACTCCGAAGAAGACATGCTCGTTGACATCAAAGAAACCTTCGACAAGCTTCGAGCAATTAACATGAAGCTCAACCCAAGCAAATGCTATTTTGGCATTGAAGAAGGACCGTTCTTGGGGCATCTCATTACGAAGCAAGGGATCAAGGCAAACCCTTCGAAGGTGAAAGCAATCTCAGATTTATAGCCACCAAAAACGATAAAAGAAATACATAGTCTTAACGAAAAATTGGCAGCCCTGAGTCGATTTCTCTCAAAGGGAGCAGACAAGACACTTCCTTTCTTGAAAACATTGAAGAATTGCACAAATGGGAAGATAGTTTAATGGACGACATAATCAGACGAAGCTTTTCAAAGCATGAAAAAATTCATAGAGACATTGCCAACGGTTACAGCTCCAATAGAAGGCAAAACATTGGTAATGTACCTCGCAGCCTCAAAAGAAAGCATAAGCGCATTGTTGTTAGTAGAGTGAGGAAAAAAGCAGGTACCTATGTACTTCGTAAGCCAAACGCTGCAAGGAGCAGAATTAGATTACCAAGAGCTGGAAAAACTCATACTAGCCCTCATACACGCTGCAAGAAGACTCTGAAGGTACTTCCAAGCTCACCCTATTCACATACTAACCGATAAACCCATAAAACAAATCCTCGCAAGGCCCGAAAAGTCAAGGCACGTAGCCAAATGGGTAATCAAACTAGGGGAGCATGAAATTGAATTTAGGGGACGTAAGTGTGTCATGGACAGATATTGGCTGATTTCCTAGCTGAAACCCCTTCCGCAAAAGACAAAGAGACAGAGGTCGAGGAAACCAAAAGCAAAGATTCAGGACCAGAGAACGCATGGAAGTTATTTACGGATGGGGCCTCAAGCTCTAATGGTTCTGAAGCAGGATTGATGTTGGTCAGACCTGAGGGGAAAGAGTATACTTATGCTTTTAGATTTGAATCCGAAACCACCAACAATGAGGCAGAATATAAAGCACTGTTAGTGGGTCTATGTATTGCTGCAGAAATGAAGATTCAAGAGCTAGCCATCTTCATAGACTCCCAGTTGGTAGCAAACCATGTCAAGGGGCTCTTCGAAGCAAGGCATCCAATCATAAAGCAATACATGGAAAAAACAAAGGAGATAGTCAAGAGCTTTAGCAGCTATTCCATAGAGCATATCCGGAGAGATCATAACAACAAGGCGGATGCTCTCAGCAAACTAGCTTTAACGACATTCTCAAAACTCGCTATGGAGGTCTTAGTAGAAGTGGTACACGAAAAATCAATCATACAACAGGAAGTAGCAAACATAGTAAAGGAAGAGGGGATAATTAGATGCTACCTATCCTCAAGTACTTATCCCTAGTGATCCACAAAAGGCCAAAAAGCTATGAATTAAGGCACCTTAGTACAGAATGATTGATGATAAGCTATATCACAAGTCATACCTGTCGCCATGGTTACGATGCGTAGGGCCGGTACAAGCAAAGAGCATTATCTAAGAGATACATCAAGGCTCATGTGGAATGCATGCAGGGCCACAGTCGGTGGTATCAAAGATTACAAAGCTATGATATTATTGGCCTTCGATGCATAATGATGTGAAGGCACTAATTCAAAGATGTGAAGCATGCCAGATCCACTTATCCATACCAAGAAATCTAAAGCAGGAGATGACACCTATAACCTCCTCATGGCCTTTCTCTTAGTGGGGGATCGACATTGTGAGGCCACTACCAATAGCACCAGGAGGTACGAAGTTCCTTGTCGTAGCCATCGTCTATTTCACAAAATAGGTCAAAGCAAAGCCACTGATATCCACAACTAGGAAGCTTATAGGGAAATTCATATAGGAACATATCATGTGCAGATTCGGAATACCCCAGGTAATCATCTTCAATAATGGGAAGAATATTCATCATTTTTTGCCAAAGGCTCAGAATACTCCAAGTCTTCACCTTAGTCTATCACCCCCAAGCAAATGGGCAGGTCGAAGTCACCAACAAGGACATCATCAAAGGAATGGAGCGAACACTAGGAAAGACTCACCAAGGTTGGGCGGATGAGCTACCACAAGTATTATTGGCACATAGGACAACTCTGAAATCCAGCAATAGAGAAACTCCCTTTAGTCTAGTCTATGGTTTAGAAGTTGCAGTTCCCATTGAAATAAGTGTGGAAACAAAATGAATTCATGATTTCGATGTCAAGCAAAACAAGAAAAGGCACAGAGAAGACCTTGATATTCTCAAAGAAAAAAGGGAGATAACTTCGATTAGAGAAGCCTACTACAAACAAAAGCTAGACGAATACTACAACAAATGTGTCTGGCCGTCTACTTTAAGCCATGTACATATGTGCTTTGACTTAACAGCGCAAGCAAAGCAGAGTTCCAAGGAAAATAGAACCAACATGGGAAGGGCCTTACATAGTTAAGAAGGCCTACGAAGACGGATCCTACAAGCTAGAAACACTATCTGGCTCTCTTAATGATTATCAAACGTAAATATGTGAAAAAATATTGAGTAATGTTTTAGGCAATCTATTTACAACAATCATCCCCCTTTTTGATGATTACAAAATTTAAACTCATTAAATGTAAAATTATTTTTAAGCAAGTATTTAGTGAGTTTTATGTCATTTCTCCCCCTTTTTGTAGAATAAAAAAAGGATCATCGAGAATTGCTAGTAAAATAGACGGAATAAATGCTCCCTCTTGATGTGTGCCCCCCCTCATTTGAGGGCACCAAGGAATCGAGCTATAGTTTCTTGGCTACAAAAACGAGTTAGAACAATACAAATATTTCTAACATGTAGCAAGAAGGAAGGAAAAATATGACAAGTGCAAGCAAACATCAAAGCAAAAGATACTTCATTCATTTAGGACAATGTGTGTGAACCATACACAAGCATTCATAAAAAAAACAAATATGCTTTAAAGGCATAATATAATACCTAAAGAGAAAATCCTAATAGCCCAATAGAAGGAATTTTGACTTGCTGCCGACACAATAGTGTTTGACGATTATTTGAGGCAAGTTACGAGATTTTTGTTGGAGAGTTTATAGCGGGAGGCGTTGATTAAGGATAATCTCTTTGAACTCTAGGTGGTGGATGAGGTCGAGTGAGGAGGAATTCAATCCAATTGATATCCTCACTTAAAGAAAGGAATTGTTTTTGGGTGAAGATGCAACAAGGGCAATACCCAACATGGGTTTAAACTTGGTTAATGTTGAGGGTGGGTGGTAGGTTTGGAGAGTAAGGTGATGAGCGAATGTTGTTTTGTTGTTGAGAGAGATGCATGGCTAAGAGGTTTTGATAGGTCTTGTAGTTGATAATGTCCATCAACTAGGCTTTGTCACTAACTAGATAGATAAAAGTGGTGTGTGTTGTTTGGTTGTCACTTTGAGGTGGAGCTTGAGTATGAGCAACATGTGAGTCGATGGGTGAGATGGGAAGTGGAGGTTGTGAGACAACTTGTGGTGATGTGGGAGTGTCCTTGATGTAGGGATTTGGTAATGCTTGATTGGGGTGATTGTTTTCTTGAGATGGCTCATGACGAGGAGTGAGTGGTTTAGCAATTGGTTGTAGGAGAATTTGCATGAGCACAATAAGATTGTTGCAAAGGTTTTAAGTTTCTTCCTCCCAAATGGAACGGGTTTCACACTCATTTTGGCTACCCTTGATGGTTTGGATGTGGGTTTGTTAGGAGATGTCATTGATGAGGATGATTGTGATGATGATGGTTGAGGATGTATTTATAGAGGAGGAAAGGTTTTAATTCGAAAAAATAAACATTAAAGATCAAATCCAAGAACAATGTTTGTGAATATAGGGAAACAAAAGATAAGTCTAAAAAAAAAAGAGAGGTAATTTGGCTAAAAGGAAGAAAAATATTGTTTTAAAACCCGTTTCAGCTAGGGCGGTCCCCTTAATTAGGGTCTGTCCTTTAAAGAAAGGGGCCCACCCTGATGATTAAGGGGGCCGCCTACTGCTATTTCCCAGATTTTCTAAAAATCCGAGGTATCTGTTTTTGGTGGTTAATTTGCGAGCAAGTCCATACCTTTATGCAATTAAATTTTTTAGCATAAGCATTAAGCATTCAACATTCTACATATGTAAGACATAATGTATAAAAAAGATAAATACTATTTCACATAATTTTAGCATATACAAATATATGAATAAAGACCAAAGAGTGAAGAATATATGAAATAGTAATAGATAATTATGCACACAGAATTTTCTTGACAAGAGGGTTAAGTTTAAAAACGAATCAAGCTTTATGCAAACACTTAGTGGTGTGCCTAAGGCGATAAATGTGGAGTAGGATATTTCGATCATCTAAGACATGTAAAACCTAAGAACTAATTCAAATTCTCCTTTGATTAATTTTGCTCAACCAAGATTGTTGAAAATATATATTAGATTATATACTTTTGACAATGAAGTAAGAGAACATTATGCAATCTGTGAAAAGCTTTGAGCATATCCAACAATATAAGAAACATGATTTTTATCTGCTCCCTATTGTGAGAAGAACTTTTTAGAAAGTAATGAATATTGAGACTAAAGTATATATGTAGTAATGAAAATATGCATTTAGATAGAAAATTTAAAAAATTTTCTATAAACATTCCCAATCTTGTGTTTTTGTGTAAAATAGAAACCTAGACACAAAGAGAAGAGATAAAAAAATTTAATCAGTCAGGTGGTTGGTCCCCTTAAAGTCTGGGTGGTCCTCTTAAAATTAAATGGGGCCGCCCTTTATGAATTAAGGGGGCCACCACCTGTTTGAGAAAAATTTTCTCAGATTTTTGGCAAACAGTTCCTTGATGATAATCATTTCTTTATTATGCCGAAAAACTTAATCAATTTGTTCCCTCATTCCAAGCCAAGACGCAAGTAGTATAAATATGGCGTCACGTTTAAGTGGTATAGTTAGAATATCGCTACGTTTGTCTTCCGCTGAGACCTTTTCTATAGAGATAATCCCTTTTGACATTATCGCGAAGAAGTGAGAAAAAAAATAAAGAGACGGCAGAATGTGAAATAAAGTAAACAGATGACAAGCAAAAAAGCAAAAGAAAAAAAAAGAAAAAAAAAAAAAAGACAAAAGAAAAAAAGTTTACATAACGAATCATCTCGCCCAGCCCCAAATTCCCCTCCGACCCCCCCCCTCCACTCCCCACCCCCCCCCGCTCTCCACCCGGACCCCCGCACCCCACCGCCTGCGCCTGACCTGCCCACCTCCGTCGACAGCAAGCCCTTCCCCTCGCCCACCCTCCTCCAGTTTCCCCCACCTGACTCCCGATCCCATGCCCCACCCATCCCCACCCCATCCAGCCCCCCCCCTAACCCACCTCCAGACCCCCCCTCCTCCGCCCCCCCCGCCCCCCCCGCCCCACACCTCCCCCCACACCCGATGCCCTCCCATCCACCCCCCCCCGCACACCCCGCGAACACACATTCCCCACCCACCCCCCCCCCCATCCACCCAACTCTTCCCCCCGTCCCCCAGCCCCCCCCCACCAACTTACGCACCCCCCATCCCCCCCCCCCTCTCCCACCCCTCCCCCCGCGCCCCCCCGTGCCCCCCCCATCGTCCCCCTTCGCCCCCCCACTCGCTCCCCCCCCCCGCCCTCCCAAGAGCCCTCCCCTTACTCCCACCTACATCCTCCACCCACCCCCCTTCCCCCCCATACAGACCACCCCCATACCTCCCCCCCCCCCCCCGAACATCCTCACCCACCCCACCGCCACACCCCAACCATCTCTCCCAACTCACGCTATCCCCCCCTCTCCCGCCCCAGATCCCAAGCACCACCGCCCCGCCCCCTGACCCTTCCGCCCGGCTCCCCTCCAACCCCCCCCCCATCGCCGCCCCGTCTCCCCCCCCATCCCCCACCCAGACCCCGTCTCCCCCCCCAGCCCCACCCGTTCCCGTCCCCTCCCCTCCCCCGCCCCCGCCCGCCCCAACTTCTCCCACAACTCCCCCTTCCTCCCCCCACCGGACCCCCACCCCCCCTCCTCCCCTCCTCTCTCCCCCCCCACCCTAGCGTCCCTTCACCCCCCCCCCCCCTCCATCTCCCTCCTCCCCCCCCCCGTCAACCCCCACACCGTGCCCCCCCCGATCCCCCCTTGGCCTCGCCCCCCACCCCTCTTCCCCCACAACCCCCCACACTCCCCACCCGTCCCTTCTCCCCCCCCCCCCCCCCCCCGTTCCCTTCATCACATCCCCCCTGATAGGCCACTACTCACATCCCCGACACCACTGGCCGACCACCACGCCGATATACAACCACAACCACAAAACTTGCACCCTAAAACCCAACTAGCGACAAGGATGAACACTGTCAATAAGGCACCAATAGCATAAGATAACGGCCAAAAAAAGAAACTGAAAATCATCAATGACCCTAATTGTCAAAAATCATGAAAAAAATTACTCAACAGGAGGTGGCCCCCTAATATTCTAAAAGGCGGGCCCCCATCAAATTTAAGGGACCACCCAGAATTAATAGGACCACCCACCTTACTGATAAATTTTTTTTTTCTTCCTCTGTGTCAAGGTTTTCTAATTTACACAAAAACACAAGTATTAGGGAAAAGTAATAAAAGAAAATTTTTAACGTAAATTCCTTCTATCTGAAATGCATACTTCATTATACATAAATAACAATAGTCTCATCTATTACTTTTCTAAAAGTTCTTCTCACAACTAGGAGCACTAAAATCAACTATCATATATTGGTTAGATCATGCTCAAAACATTTTTCACATAGCAAAATGTTCTCTTACTTATGTCAAAATTAATATAACTAATATAAATTTTCAAACAAATCTTGGTTGAGCAAAATTAAATCAAGGAGCATTTGAATTATTTCTTAGGTTTTACATGTCTTAGTGTCGAAATAATCGCTACTCCACATTTGTCGCACTTAGGCACACACACTAAGTTGTATGCCATAAAAGTTGATTCGTTTTTAACTAACCACTTTGTCAAGAAAAATTCTTTGTGCATTATATCTAGTTACTATTTCATATATTCTTCACTCTTTTGGTCTTCTATTCATATATTAGTATATGCTAAAATTATGTGAAATAGTTTTATCCTACATTATGTCATACATATGTAGAATGTTGAATGCTTAATTGCTATATGCTAAAAATCTTAATTGCCATAAAAGGATGGACTTGCTGCAAATTAAAGTGTTATCTACACGGATCACAAGAGCCTTCAGCATATTTTCAACCAAAAGGAGTTAAATATGCGCCAAAGGAGGTGGATCGAGCTATTTAGTTATTATGAGTGTGAGATTCGCTACCATCCTGGTAAGGCGAATGTGGTGGCTGATGCGTTAAGTAGGAAGGAACGGGTTAAACCTAGACGTGTTCGAGCAATGGCTATGACCATTTAGTCCAAAGTGAAAGAGATGATATTGGCAGCCCAGAGTGAGGCGTTCAAACAGGAGAACATTCTTGCAGAAAGGCTACATGGTTTAGATCAACAAATAGAAAGGAAGGAAGACGGAAGTTTGTATTTTATGGATAGGATATGGGTTCCTTTTGTAGGTGATGTGAGAATGGTAATTTTGAATGAAGCTCATAAGTCTAAGTACTTTGTGCATCCTGGAGCGGATAAGATGTACCACGACTTGCGTTATATGTATTGGTGGCCGGGAATGAAGAGAAATATTGCTACATACGTTAGTAAGTGTTTGACTTGTGCAAAAAGTGAAGGCTGAGCATCAAAGACCTTCAAGTTTATTGCAACAACCTGAGATACCAGAATGGAAGTGGGATAAGATCACTATGGATCTTATTACAAAGTTACCTAGGTCAAGAAGTGGACATGATGCGATACGAGTAATAGTCGACAGACTTACCAAATCAGCTCATTTCCTAGCAATTCGTGAGGATTTTAGTACGGAGAAGTTGGCGAGATTGTATATAGATGTAATTGTGGCACGACAAGGAGTGCCCATGACAATTATTTCGGATTGAGATGGGCGATTTACTTCACATTCTTGGCAAATGGTACAGAGAGCGTTAGGGACAAGATTAGACTTGAGTACTGCTTATCATCCTCAGACGGATGGACAAAGTGAGCGTATAATTCAGACTTTGGAGGATATGTTAAGGGCGTGCGTTATAGATTTTGGTGGTAGTTGGGATGTCCACCTACCATTAGCCAAGTTTCTTACAACAACAGTTATCATTCGAGCATTCGGTGTGCTCCGTTTGAGGCCTTGTATGGTAGGAAGTGTAGGTCGCCTGTGTTATGGACAGAGATTGGAGAGGGCAGTTTGATTGGGCCTGAGTTAGTACTAGAGATGATAGATAAGGTGGTATTGATAAAGGAAAAGCTCAAAGCGGTGAGAGATCGTCAAAAGAGCTATGCGGATAAGAGACGTAAACCGTTAGATTTTGAGGTGTGTGACCGGGTATTATTAAGGGTGTCGCCTTGGAAGGGTGTAATGCGTTTTAGAAAGAAGGGTAATTTAGCACCAAGTTATGTAGGGCCGTTTAAGATCTTTGATAGGATTGGTCTTGTAGCTTATAGGTTGAGGTTACCTCAGGAGTTGAGTAGCGTGCATGACACCTTTCATTTGTCAAATCTGAAGAAGTGCCTAGCAGACGCAAATTTGCTTGTGCCATTGGAGGAGATCAAGGTCGACAATGTTGATAAAATATAATGCCTAAAAACATTACTAATATTTTTCACATCTTTACGGTTTGATAATCACAAAATATAAAAACGTTCAATGTAAAATTAAACGTAAACAAGTAATTTGTAGTAAATTTTCATTTCGAAAATTATATCACTTCAAGGTATGAATAAATAAATGCATAATGCATTTTATGATCAAAGGAAATTTTTATTCAACCTCACACTTTTATAAAATGTTGTAAACATTTTTATAAACATTACAAAACATTTTCTACAATTAAAATAAATGTTTTATTCAAAATAAAAATTTTGAAATTCAAATTTTCAGACCTAAAAAGGTTAGAAAGTTCCAGAAAATTCTGCCTACACAAAGGGACAAAATGGGGAGTGCCCAGTCTAGGGCGGCCCCTTTAAATACACGGGCGGCCCCCTTAATTTTAAGGGGACCGCCTACCTATTTAAGGGGACCGCCCATAGACTGACGCTCCTCCAGTTTGTTCTATAAATATTGTACTATTCCCCACTATTTTCTTACCTTTTGTACTCATTCTTTCTGTTCTAAAATAGCCCACACATCTCACTAAAATCATTTAATCATAAAGCTTTGTTTTGA